>PVHP010053650.1:0-10706 GCA_004024765.1 Zapus hudsonius | reverse complement strand
AGTGATGACTGCATAAAATACAGCAAGAAACTTATCAACCCAAGACTGGCCACAGATATATGAAGATGCATGGGCCAAAGAATAATGCCACCACTGTGATGTGGGCAGTACAAGTGGAGAGAGCCCTGGATGCCCCAGCCTTCGAATGAAGGTGGACAGTAAACAGAATGTGAGAGCAGGAGACCAGCAACAGAATGAAACATATGGATTTCTCTTTCTTGTTTTCCCTGTTTCTCTGTAATTTTTCTCATGCCATTCCTCCTCCCGTTCACCTTCCCTTTGATATCCTGTCTCTTCTCTCCCTTCTTTGTGTTTTCTTAGCATATAAACCCCACTTCTCCTTCTGAAATAAACTCACCTCAAGGACTTTGCCACAATGCATCATATATTTCAATGACTATATTTTCTTGATGACTAATGTTCATCATCCTCTATCAGAGTTGAGAAGCTTCTGAAGAGCATATTTAAAATTTTCTGTTATAGTTCACGGTTTTTCAAAAGAATTTCTAATAACCATTTTATAATCAGTTGAAAACTACATTTATGTCAAAGCTGAAAAAAAGGACAATGCAGCTAGCTCAGTGGGTAAAATGCTTGTTCTTTTTTTATATTTTATTTATTCATTTTCTAGCAGAGAGGTGAGAGAGAGAGAGAGAGAGAGAGAGAGAGAGAGAGAGAGAGAGAGAGAGAGAGAGAGAGAGAGCACCAGGGCCACCACCTTGTGGGTCTGGCAAATGTGGGTACTGGGGAATTGAACCTGGGGCCTTAGGCAATGGAGACAAGTGCCTTAACCGCTGAGCCACCTCTCCAGCCCAAATGCTTGTTCTTAAAGCATGGAGACCTGCGCTTGTTCCCCAGAACTCTGGGCGTAGTGGTCTGTGCTTGTCACCCAAACACCAGTGAGGCAGAGTCAGGAGGATCTGTGAGGCCTGGTGGCCAAAGGATGAGCTTCAGTCCAGCGAGAGACCTTGTCTTAAAAAAGGTGGAAAGCAGCTGAGAGGAATAACACCTGGGCTTTTTTCTCCAGCTCACACAGACAGACACACGCACACATGTGCATGCACACACAAATGAAAACAAAATGCATTATAAATAGCATAAATTACACCAAAAAGTAAAATTCCAGGTTTGCTTTCTCACCTATTAATGGTTTTGAAATTTGTGCTCAGTGCAATTACAAAACACCATGTATCTTATTAAATAATTCATATTATTAACAATATTAAGAATGACATAAAATTAGCTTTCAAACATGTTCTTGACTCTTGATGTAAATCTTGATTCCAATGTGCTTGTTTACAAAGCCAAAATGCATGACATCATTCTTTTGTTGTTGTTGTTTGTTTTTTGAGGTAGGGTCTCGCTCTAGTCCAGGCTGATCTGGAATTCACTGTGTAGTCTCAGGGTGGCCTTGAACTCATGGCGATCCTCCTACCTCTGCCTCCCGAGTGCTGGGACATCATCATTCTTTTTTTATTATCCATAATTAGATACACTTAATAAGGGAATAATGTGTTGATCTCTCCAATTCCCCTATTTCCCTCTTCCCTGTGCCCGGTCAGTTGGATTTCCTCCTCAGTGGGCAGTAGGTCAGTCCATGGGGTTGGGGGTTGTGAACAGCCTAGGAGTCAACCCGGTTCCACCCCCCTTTGCACGCTGTTACTGAGGGGGGCAATGTCTCTGGATATTGCCCCCACCATGTCTCTTACAATCTTTCCACACCCCCTTCCACTCAGTTCCCTGGATCATGGTGGGTGAATATTAAGGCGTCTTTGTTGTTGAGGCCTTAGGAGCCTCTGTACTTCTGCTTGAGGTTGTGTTTAAAATCGTTGGTGTCTGTTTCCCTGGTTCATCCTGGGTTGACTGATTGGCTGTGGTTATGTCTCTTGCTCATCCCATTACTGCCTGCGGGGTTCCATGTGGATCCTCCACGGTAGGTCTGGGGTGGCGCATCTCTTGCCAGGAAGACAGCTGTCGGCCTGTGGATCAATGGTAGGGTTGGAAGAGCCACAGCTCTCTCAGAGCCTTCTGAAAAATACAAACAGAATCTCCATCAGAGAGGTAGATCATTATAGGTTAATTGAGATACACTTTCCTGAGTTGGCTAGATTCTATTGTTGGTGGATTTTTGTAAATCACTTGTAAAGTGAATTTCTCTTTGGGGTCCTAAGATTTTGGTTCCCTATGTAATTTACCCTGAAATCCCAGTTCCAGTCAAGGACTCCCCTTCACTGAGTGGATTTCTTGGCTGAATTGTCAGCTGTTGATTGCCTCCCCCAGACTTTGGTGCCTCCATTGCACAGGTGCTTTCTTTGTGGTTCACTGTTCTCTCCCCGTAGGCAGTGTGTTCAGCCTACTCATGGTAGCCAACTGAGTTTCATGTCAGTGGACTCTGTTTATTCCAACTGTCCTTGACCAGCTTCCCCTGGAAGCTTATGCAGCACCTTCCAGCTCTGCACTAACTACCATCTGGGGGCTGGTTACCATTCTGGACCTTGTAGGGTCTCTCGGTGCTGATAGGTGGCTTTCTGTGGTTCTTCAGCAACAGGACTGCCTCAGGCCTGGGGTTGGTAATCAAGAGCTTTGACAGAATCCTGTCGTGTATTGGGGACCTCCTGGGTCACTTTGGTCAACATCTCAGGGAAGGAAGGATTCTGTGGCTGGGACCAGGAGCTGCCAGACTGAACGGTTTTTCCCAGACTTAGACACTCTCCCCTTCCATTCTGGATGATGCCCACTCCATGCTCATTAGTGGACATTGTGCATGTGAGGATTTTATAGTTTTGAACCAGTTTTGGTTCAACTTCATATTTAAGACATCCCCTGCCCCCACTTCTTACTTCTCTTTCCCAAACTCTCAATTCTGCCTGGTTTGCTTAGAGTTTACCGTTATCCTGGTTAGAAGCCACCTATGAGGGAGAATATGTGGCGTTTGATTCTCTGTTCTTTTGAGTGTTCACTTAGTAAGATCTGCTCGAAGTCAGACCATTTTTTCCTAAATTTCAATGTCATTTTTCCTTTCAGCTGAGTAAAATTCCATCGTGTAAATATACCGGTTTCTCTGTCCATTCCTCCATAGATGGGCATTTTGGTTGATTCCAATTCTTGGCTATTATGAATTGAGCGGCTATAAATATAGTTGTACAAATGTTTCTCCATCGAGATGTGACATCTTGCGGATAGATGCCTAGTAGAGGGATATCTGCGTCCATTGGTAGTTCTATGTCCATTCTGTCTAGGAGTCTCCACACTGCTTTCCAAAGCGGTTGAACAAGTTTGCAATCCCACCAGCAGTGAATGAGGGTTCCTTTTTCCCCTGCATCCTCACCAGCAACAATTGTTGTTGGTTTTCTTTATGATTGCCATTCCGATTGGAGTAAGATGGTATCTCATTGTGGTTTTGATTTGCATTTCCCAGGTGCTTAAGGATGCTGAGCACTTTCTTAGATAAGAAAAGGCCATTTGTGCTTCCTCCTCTGTGAATTCTCTGTTGAAATCATTGCCCCATTTTGTGAGGAGGCTGTTTGAGATTTTATTATGTGTTTTTTTGAGTTTTCTGTAAGATCTGGAGATTAGGCCTTTGTCTGAGTTGTAGCTGGTAAAAATTGTCTCCTAGTTTGATGGGGGTCTATTGGCTTTGAGTATGGTATGTTTGTCTGTACAGAAGCTTTTGAGCCTGATCAGGTCTCATTGGTTAAGTGATTGTTGCACTTCCTGGGCTGCTGGAGATTTGCTCAGGAAATTTTTTCCTACTCCTATCTCATGTAGAGTTCCTCCTATTTTTTCTTCCAGGGTGTTCAGGGTTACAGGATTTATATTGAGATCTCTGATCCATTTGGAGTTGATTTTTGTGCATGGTGAAAGGAGTGGGCCTATTTTCATTTTTTTTTTTGCATGTGTTTATCCAGTTCATCCAGCACCATTTGTTGAAGATGCTATCTTGGGTCCAGTGTACATTGTTGGCCCCCCTTGTCAAAGACCAAATAACTGAAGTTACTTCCATTTAAAGCTGGGTCTTCAATTCTGTTCCATTGATCTGTCTGTCTGTTGTTATGCCAGTACCATGCTGTTTTGGTTACTATGGCTTTGTAGTATCAGTAGAATCGGTTCATGTAGAATCAGTTCATGTGATTCCTGGAAATCAGTTCATGTTTTCCTGGAAAGGCTGGCTGTGTTCTGCGAACTTGAGCAAAAAATGAATTTAGAAGTAATGTACTATTATGTTTGACAGAGACTACAGAGTGGAGTTATGAAAGATGTGAAGTTTGGTACAGAAGGATGTGTGGACTAGGTTTAACCCAGTTTAGCTGACATTTGAGAGACTGCCACCTTTGAGGTTGGTACTGAATTTTGGAACTATTACAGAGGCACGAAATGGAAGGTCATGAAGCTCAGAAAGAGTCTTTGAGGCAGCTTAGGCTATGACATGAGATATTGTTGAAGAACTTGCATGGAGTTCATGAGTCACAGCAGAGAGCTGTGAAGATTATCTGTATGCTAATCTCAGTAGAGACATGTGGTTTTGGTCTTTCTGAGTTCACATCACTTCAATTAAGATGATGATTTTCAGATTCACCCATATTCCTGCAAAACTTATAATTTCATTTTTCCTATTGCTGAACACACACACATATATGTATATATAAATATATATTTCCCCATTTTCATTATCCTTTCATCTGTTGATGGGCATCTAGGCTAATTACAACTCTTGGCTATTGTGAATAGAGTCACCATCAACATTCATGTGCAAGTATCTCTGTAGTAGAATGCAGAGTCCCCAGGGTATATATATGTCCAGGAAAGGTATAGCTGGGTCATATGGGAGGATTTCTATTTTTGTGATACCTCTGTACTGATTTCCATAATGACTGTACTAGATCTCTTCCCACCCATTAAGAAAGGTGTATATTTCCCCACATCCTTACCAGCATCTGTTGCCTGGTTCCTTACTGAAAGCATTCAGATGGGGGTAAGAAGGTATCTCAAGGATGCTTTGATATGGATTTCCTTGATGGCTGCAATTGTGAACATTTTTAAGCATTCATTGAATATTTGTTTCTTCTTTTGTGAAGTTTCTGTTCATTAGCCCATTTGGGGATTGGCAAATTTATTTTTTGTTGTTCAATTTTTTTCTTTGTAAATTCTGGTTCTTAGACTCCTGTCTGTTATATAAGTGGCAAAGATATATTTTTTTTCCTATTCTGTAGGGTGTTAGTTCACCTTGCTGATGTATTCTTCTGCTGTGAAGAATCTTTGAAATTTTATTTAGTCCTTTAAAGACCTCAGTTTGGGCAAATTGTGAGATGGAGGGAGCTTTGAGACTCTAGCATGTACAGTCACAAAATAATTGGGTTTGAAAATTCTATCAAATTATCTTGGAGACCTACTCAATGTATATAACCATTATACATAATACTGATATCTCTAAAATGGGGATGCTAATTCTATAAATGAGATAGAAGCTGATATTATTAATGACTAGGATATTTCATAAGAATATTACAAAAGTATTTATGTCATTTGCCAGAATATGGATGGAACTGAAAATCATTATGTTAAGCTAAGGAAGCCAATTCTTGAAAATAAGTATCCTATATTGCCTCTCACATATGAAATTTGTGGTGCATAGAGCAGCATGAAAGTTAAAAGAAGGACCACTAGGAACATGGAAGGGGAAAAGGAAGAAGGGGAAGAGGACAGAGTCACAGAAGGGTGAATATGATGAGATACATGTATGAAAATGTCAGAATTAAATATATTATCTTGTACAACTAATGTTTATTAACAAAAACTTAAATGTTACTCGAGTGAGTTTGATTATAGTTACATAGTTACCACTATTTGCCCAAATCATATTTAATTCATTAATAGATAAGATAATGTTGCATGCTAGTTTTATGAAGATTTTTATTAGACAAAGTTCACTTTGTTTTCTGTTTGAATACTTAAGGACATTTCTGGCATTGTTTTGTCTTTAAGGCCTAGGGAAAAGTAAAATCTCAAGGTAGAATCCCCATGGTAAATGGCCTAGGGACTTAGAACACCAGCCATCAGGTGGTCAGCAAATTTAATTGCTAGGTTGTTGTTAGAGTTAGAGCAGTTGTGAGAACCTCTAAACAGGCATCAAAGAGGAAGACGTTTTATATGATCCAATCATAGTAGAAACATTACTTTCTGGCAACTCCTGAGGCAGGTAAGTACAGATCCATTGTTTACTACAACCAATCAGTGATTTTTCCTTACAGAAGTACTACATAGTAGCTTTGCCACAACACGCAAATGCTAGCTAGCGTTTTTATTGATAGCTTTTAACTTAGAAGCTTCTAGTGAATATCCATTCCTACCAGATTTCCCAAAGGAAATTTAGAAGTTGCATTGCTACACATACTTTATACTTAGTTTCTGGGTCTAAATTATGTTTTCTTAGGAACTAAAAAAACCTTGGAAATTGACTTCAGAAAGGGTTGTTTCATATCTGCTATGTATTTGACAATTTTTAATGTTATTTTTAATGAGTACTTTACCATCAGTCTCCAAGTGCAATATAATGTAAGCTTAACATTCTTTATGAGGAAGCAATTATCATCAGTTCTCCACCATTTAGGTCAAAATATAAAAATACGGTGTCGTCTCTGGTCTCACAAATCTCATAGAACCAGCAAGGTGTAATAGCAAACTAATGATTCTAAATTATTTTATGGAACAGGTAATAATATAAAAGGTTTGCCAGCATGATACATGGGCATGGAGGAGGATTATATAATTCAGTAGGAGTAGAGAGGCAGATGTCATTGAATTGATACATGAGGTGGAAGTTTTATAGTAGTATCAGTTAAAAGAAAAAGTTTGCTAATGGAAGTATGAGTGAACCTGAGCAAACACGATGGAAGAAAGGGAAACCATGGAGTTTACCATGTGTGTGTGTGAAAGACTGGGGAGAGGGGATCACAGATCCCAAGAGCATCGCGCCTTGCAGAGATGTTCTGAAAGCTGAAGCACCAGAGACTTCCAAGAGTGAATGGATTATAAGACACTTGGGAAATACATTTGTTGTCATTATTATTTTCCGATAGGGTCTTGCTAAGAAGCTAAGGCTTGCCACCTTGACTCAGTCTCCCAAGTGCTCACTTGCCAGCAAAGCACCACCATGCCAGCTCCTTCCTCTTAACCTTCTGAGGATTGCCTTGGCTCTGTCTCTCCTCTACTATTGCTTCTTCTCTTTGGCCATGTCCCTTCTCTCTCTGATTCCCTCCGCCTTCTGTTTCTACTTCCTAACCAGCATCAAACAGCTAAAGAGCAGACACATTGTCAAGAAGGGAGCAAGGAACTTCTCACTCACGGGAGGGAGGTCTCATCTGGGGATGAATCTCTTACTGAGGACACTGTGAAGGGGCTGCTAAGATTTTTAATGAGAAAACAGTTATTGTCACATGTAATATCTTCAGTATAATTTAAATTTGTATTTGAATAACTCTGACATCAACCCATTTTATTTACAGGGCTCTTCTCTTTATAATTTTTTTCTATTTATTTATTTGCAAGGAGGGATAGAAAAAGAGCGAGCGAGAATGGACATGCCAGGGCCTCAGCCACTGCAAACGAATTCCAGATGCATCTGACTTATGTGGGTTCTGGGAAAATGAACCTAGGTCTTCAGGGTTAGCAGGCAAGCACCTTAATCGATGAGCCATCTCTCCAGCCCTAAGGGCTGTTTTCTTAAAACTCATTTTTGTCCTTAAAATAATTTTTTCATCAACATCCATGCAAAACTGTTTTAGGGCAATTATAAAATATATCTATATAGATCTTAGCTACTGAAAGCTACTGGGCATCTATGTTTTAGGCTTCACTGCTGGTATTATTTCATGTATATTCTTAGCATATGTTTACATTCAAATTTTTTCAAAAAGTCTCATATTTCTAGTTTTTGTTGTATATAATTATTCAGGTGAGATTTGTAGCTTCATATCGTAACATTGTGTATATGTACTGCAGTGCAATTAATACCCTCCCTGGACAGTTTTCAATCATGTTCTATTATGTGTGTGTATATATTATTGTGCATGTTTCACATTTCCTTGCTATTATTTCTACACTTTTATGTCTAATATATTATCAATTTATAATACCATAAGCTATGTCTAAAATTTTGAAATATTTAGCAGACTGAGTATCTCACTCTAACATCTCTCTTTTCTATCTATATACCTCACCTAACATCTCCCATTCTCTGTCAATATTTACTGGTAACACAAAAAGCAATTGCCAGTGAGGACGAGCATCAAGAAATATCTTCGTGGAATACGCTGCTTCTGCTTGAGTACCTGTGAAAACTTTCCAATCATCCCCCACAGGCCCCTTTATGGCTTGAGCACGATGACCATTTCATGAACCAGGACTTTCTGATTAACAAGTAACAATGGCATCCTTTCCCATGGAGAATGTTTTATTAGCAAGGAATTTTCAACACTTAGAAAATGAAGAAGAACAAACAAGGGAATAAATCGACTGCTTTTCTACAACTCTGAAACTCACTGCTACATTTTTATTTAGTTTTTTTTTTTTTTTTGTGTGGAGTGGGCAGTGAAGACATTTTCATTTATTTGTACACTTGGGAACATACTGTCTATATTTTGTATTCCAGAATGTGAAAGCCTTAAACGCATACATTGATAACCCTATAGGCTTGAGCTATGGGTACTTTACAAGTCCTAGTGTCCCTGTCAGTCCTGCTCTGTGTGATCCGTGATTCCCAATAAAAGGTTCCATCCTGCAGTGTTTGCTTTTGGCTGTGACATCTGTTCCAAAACCAGTTCTGTGAAGCTCGACTGCTTTCAAATGTCGTGACTCCAATGTCTCCGTATAGGAAATCAGGCACGGAATGGAATGAGGACCTGAACATGTTTCAGAGCTGAAGGAGCTCTTGGCAGTGGCTCTTCTGGAAGGCGCTCCTGGGAGTCAATTCAGATGTGCAACAGTCAGAAGTCATGTCTGGCTGCTTGGTGAAAACAGCTTCGACATTTACCTAAGAAAAAACAAGTGAACACATCAGACTGAACTCTTGAAGATGAATTAATGTTTTAGTCATCATTTCATCCATTGGAAAAAGCTATTTCAAATGGTTCTGAAAATATACATAACCTGCAGAATCAGCTTAATTGATGAGCACTAAAGATAGGTATCTTCAATTTTTAAAATTTTACAATGTGTTTCCTATAGATTTTATCTTGTGACTTTCACTTTCAACTGATTGTGATTAATAATTCTCCATGAATTGATTTTCATTTTCTGCATGAGATTGACTTATCCTTAGTGGGACTAACCAAGCATAGGCTAATGATCTATTATGAGAATTTGGATTAGTTCTAATTATTCTTTCTTCATGAACAATGTTATAGATGTGCCAACATCTTTAACTTGGTAAATTCTCTTGAACTGGGATTTCTATTCATTAATCAAATTAAATTATGCCATATTATTTATTTGAATATGGCTGTTAGCGACATTGCATCAATTCTCACTGCATTATCTGTGTATTCAATACGTAGGTCCACAAATCTTAATCTATATTAAGTTACAAATTTTTAATGAGACTTTAGGTTAGTATAAAAAGTAATGTTTTATTATGGGATTCTCAAACACACCAAATTTTAAAGATTGATAATTTATTTACAACTTTATACTCCATAATATCCTATTTATACTTCTTTATTTCTAGTGTCAGTATTACTTTTAAGATTATTACTGACTATTAAAGTTTTATTCTAAATGTTTTGCTTATTTTTACACTTATTTACTATAGTTTTCTTAATCTATAAGAAATTATTTTATACCAGATGTTAGTCATATATTTTGTATAATTTGCTTTTATAGTGTTATATTTCTATAAAACATGAATATATATCACATTAATATGATATATATGTGTATATCTTCATATGATATCATCTAATGATATCAAGATATATATATATATATTATATACACACCTTTTTTAGTACCTCCAATTTTGTTCAAATAATTATCAGAGAATATATGTTATTGCATCTCATTAGCTTCCTCTAAAGTCAATGTCCATTTTTCACCTATGAGTAAGATCTAGTCCCTTTCATATAGTAGATAACTAAGAAATAGTTAAGTGAGTATATGAATTCCAGAAGTTTCAAAAGGCACTCTGATCATAAGAATAAAAGTTGTTTTTCTTTATGTGGAATTTGAAAATGACTTAAGCCTGGTTTTTCAATTCTTATTCCTGGCAAATACTTTTTTTTGTAATTGCTTTGCTTCTTATCTCTTAGGTAATACCAGAAAAGTTCAATGTATAAGTCAAACTACACTCAAGTGTGGGAATTTGTGTTCCTGGGACTTTGTACGACGAGACCAACACAGCATTTCTTCCTCGCCTTCTCTACAGTGTTTTACGTAGTAATTGTTATGGGAAACATCCTCGTTGTGTTTACGGTGGCCTTTGATCCTTATTTACACTCCCCCATGTATTTCCTCTTAGGAAACCTCTCACTTATTGATTTATGTCTTTCTACCTTAACAGTCCCTAAGATGATCTATGACTTATCATCTGGACATAAAACAATTTCTTTCCAGGGGTGTGTCATCCAGATATTTGTCCTCCATGTCCTGGGTGGATCTGAGATGGTGCTGCTGGTAGTCATGGCCTGGGACAGATATGCAGCCATCTGTAAGCC
>PVHP010053649.1:0-10703 GCA_004024765.1 Zapus hudsonius | reverse complement strand
TGGGAGTACACTGGACTCCACAGGTAGGGTTGGGCACTCACTTGTTTAATCTGTTAGTGTGTGTGCCCTCAGATCAGTGGCTGGACTTTGATGGTGATACTGGGGTTACCCTGTTAGTGGAGGGTGTGGGGCTATGGGGACTAAGTAGGCACAGGGTGGGCTCCCAGGTCCTATGTTGCCTGCTAAGGGGTGTGGGGCCCCTTAGGCATAAGGTACGATGAGGTAGGGTGTCAGTCACCTGTCACTGCCACCCAGGGACTATTTATCATATGGGGAAACCATAGGAACCAGGTTGTGGGCAAACCACAGGAGCTGGTGGGCATGTGGGGAAACCGCAGGACCCAGAGCTTGAGGATACCTCAGGGACCAGCGCTTGGGGATTACACAGAATCAGTGGGCTGGGGTACGGTGGGGAGCTGGGGTTGGGGAAACTGCTGGGGGTAGACAGGTGGGGAAAACCACAGGGGTAAGGTCTCAAGGAAGCCTCAGGTTTCGGTGGGCAGAAAGTACCACAGAGGAGGGAAAAAAAGAAAAGGGACGAGAAAAAAGAGAAAATAAAATAAAATAAAATAAAATAAAGGAGTAAACAAGAAAAAATACTGGCAAAAACCTGAAGGAAAGCCGGGTGTGGTGACGCACGCCTTTAATCCCAGCACTCGGAAGGCAGAGGTAGGAGGATTGCCGTGAGTTAGAGCCACCCTGAGACTACATAGTGAATTCCAGGTCAGCCTGGACTAGAGCAAGACACTACCTCGAAAAACCAAAAAATAAATAAATAAATAAATTAAAACCTGAAGGGAGGGGCTGGGCAGATGCACTGGAGATGTGGAGGCTAGGGGGAGGGGCTCTGTAGGAGCCCAGATCCCTGTTGGCAGGCCAAAACAAACAAACAAACAAATAAAAAAAGTAAGCAAGGAAATGGATTAGCAAGGGCTTGGAGGGGTGGGGCAGATGTGCTGGAGACCTGGAGGCCTAGGGGGAGGGGCCACGTATGAGCCCAGGTCCCGGTCAGCAGCCCAAAAACAAAAATAAAAACAAAAACAAAAACAAAAAATTAAGCAAGGAAATGGATTAGCAAGGACCTGGAGCAGCGGGACAGATGCTGGAGACCAGGAGGATGGGGGGAGGGGTTGCGTAGGAGCAAGAGAAAAAGAAAAGAAGGAAAAAGAGAAAAAAAGAAAAAAAAAGTTGAAAATGAGAGACACTCAAGGGCCCCGGGAGGGACGTGCGGAACACGCATAGGGCGGGAGGGACATGGAGGGAACTCTAGGGAAGCCGGCAGAGGCCAAGGAAAAGCTTCTGGCGGCCAGCAGGCTGAGGCTGCTCTGGCCGGGCTTGCTGGTTCGTGACAACTCACTGCCTCTGGCGAGTGCTGGTCCTCGTTGGAGGCTTCCACTGGTGAGAATCCTGTGCTGGGAGGTATCTGCAGCTCAGAGCGTGACTGCAGCTTGTGTCCAAGACCTGGATCCCTGCTGAAAACCGTCCACCTGTGTTTTAAAACAGGCAGGTTAGCTGGTTGTTCCAATGTCTTTACCTGATGTCCCTGCATCCAGGGGAATCCTAAAGTACATCTCCCAAGCCATCCTGGAGGTAGCCAGAGCCAGAGATTGGTACCACAAAACCATTGGGTGCCATTAGGAGTGGCCCAGCGTACATTTGGTCTCAGGTCCCATTCTGTGGCAAACCATTCTGATGGTTGCAAAGTTATTACATTCTGGCACAAGTCTGTGGGAATCCATCCCAAGTAACGGACATTGCTAGGGGATTGTGAGCATGAATGCTGTAGCTGTTGCCAGCATAAGGGGGTCTTTTCGCTTAAACACCCCTTCATTGGAGTTATCCACATGTATGTGTCCCAAATTTGGAAATAACCATCTTGGTAGTGATGATTATTTTCTCTTATGATGGAGGTAGAATTGTCAGAAAGGGGACCAACATACCTCTTTATAGCTTTGTCAGTCTCCTCTTTTGAGAAGGTTTTTTTTTCTGTGTCCTGGATCATTTCTGGTGGAGTTGATAGGCCAATAGGAGACATTCCAATTTGTCACCTGAGTTAGGATAGGAAAACTTGCCCTTTCCTAGTTAATATATACTTGTAATTGGTTCCAGTCATCTCCTTGGAAAGGAGATAGCAATCCAGATGTGCTAGAGGTGGGCAAGAGCCCACAGATCCAGCCGTTAGTCTGATTACTATCCTGAGCATATTCCTGGGCCCAGGCAAGAAATGAGTTTCTATCCTGGGTATGGACTGGCAGAATGAAACCAACAACCATGAATAAGGATAGAAAGTGAGCCATGCCTCATAACAAGAGAAGAGCAAGTTGTTTAGTCCTCTCGTGAAGTATTCTCTGTCCCTGACTCTACTTGTTTTCCCAAGTGTTTAAGATCAAGTAGGCAGCCAAATATGTCAAAAGAAGTAATTTGGAAAGTCACTGATGGCTCTCCAAGGAGGATTCCTGGGGCTCGAGAACACAGTTGTCTCTCTGGCACTGGCGGTGTCTAGTTGGAATGAGTCCTGGTCACGCACATGGGAGAAGATGGTAAGAGAGGCAGAGAATTCCAGGACTAGATTGGGAATTTCCTTGAATTGCATTTACTCCCCTTTTCTATCCATGTATAGGATTTCAGGGGGTGTCTTGATGTCAGATATTGTGATGGTTAATCTCAATTGTCAACTTGACAGGATCTAGAATCATCTAAAAGACAATCATCTGGGATGCCTATGAGGCAGTTTCTAGATTAGGTTAACTGAATTGGGAAAACCCACCCTAACTGTGAGTGACACCATTCCATGAGCTAGGGTTGCAGACTGAATTAAAAGGAGAAAGAAACCCCATTCTCCCCATGGACTGTATTTCTCTCTGCTTTTAACAACCCATGAAATATATTGTTGTACCAGTTTCTTACTTTGAAAAATAAACTTTATTCTTTTAAAAATAAAATACAATAAAAATTAAAAGCAGAAAGCTAGCAGAGTTTCATTCAGCATTCTTCTCTTTCTGCTTCTTGTGGATACAATGTGACCATCTGCTTCATCCTCCTGCTGCCATACATCCCTGGACATGATGAAGCCTGCATACTCTCAAGCTGTAGCCAAAATAAACCCTGTCCTCTTCAGGTTGCTTTTAAAGAGGTATTTTGACCTAGCAACTGTGAAAAGTAACTAATATATACAGGTATGCAGGAACTGCTAGCTTTTCAAAATTAATAATATGGAGAAGCTGTTCCCATGAAGAGAAAGATAATTAGTGGTCCACTTTAGCCAGCCATGTTGATCTCAGTCAGTTTGCCCAGTGCTAGAGAGCTAACCCAGAACCTTATGCTTATTAGGCAAACACTCTATCACGCAGCTATATACTAAATCCTTCATAAATCCTTTATATATGTGTATTGGTGACTTGCCCAAACTGGCCACAGCTTCGTGCATATCTGCAATTACAGGCCTGCATCATAAATCCCAGGTGTTTTACTGTGTCTTTTGTTCTTAATTTTGTTTTTAATATTTGAACAGTCACATCACATCCTGCTGTAATAAAACTCTGAGCATGTGTCAGCTACAAGCCACCATGTAGCTTGTCTGTCTTGTCTCCTATGCCTATCTAGCTCTCCTCACTTCCAAAATCTTTTTCCCATCACTTGCATATAGATCAAAGCAGAAGTTATAAGTACTGAATGGGGTCACTTGAGAAAAAAAGAAAGAAGGCCTAAAACGTTCAATATGAAGTGATATAGTAGAAGAGAATGAGCTGAAAAAGAGAAATATTCTTTGTATCCCAAATAATGGGAGGACTAGAAGTGGAGTCACAGAATCCAGAAGCAGAAAGCATTTTAAGGAATGGGAGTGGCTGATGGCATTGGATACAGCAGAGACTCTGAGTAGCCCTGCCCTCTAACAGCATGGAGGCACCAGGGATTTCATGAGCGCTATTTTGTTGCTGTGAAAGAGATGAAACCACATAGGAAGAAGGAGCACCATGGTTAGGAAGTGAGGAAAAAGCAGCAGTGACAGCATGCAACCTTTTCTAGAATGTTAGCAGTGAAAGGCAGGAGCAAGATGAAGCAAGAAACAGCAGGAAACCATGGAATCAAGGAATGGGCCCCAGTCTTTGTTTGGATTTTGTTTCTTAAGGAATTCCCCATGGAGCACTCTGGGCTCTGCTTGACCTCTGGTTCACAGCCTGGCTATGTTCTCTTAGTAAAATGCAATCATCATCAACAGCTACCTCTCCTTCATGCAAAACTTGGGTTGCTTCCAGAATACAACAAAAGAAAACAGGAGCTTCTGTCTAGCTTTCCCTTTCTTTTTTTTCTCTCTGGACCTTCTTTTCTCTAATTATTTCTCATATTGACCATCCTCTCCCCTCTATGCCAGCCAACCTAATATTCAGTAATTCTTTTTTAAGTTATTTTAGTTAGCATACATAGTAATGGATTTCACTGTGACATTTTCATACTTATATGTCACTATACTTAGCTTTTATTTGCTTCCCACTAGCTTCCCCAACCTACCCTCCCCCTTACTAAATTATTAAACAGCTTCCTCAAACATCATCACATCTTCATCCATGCTGTATATTACTGCCCAAATAAACTTTTAAGAGGCAGCTTCAACTGTGGTGCTTTCATGAAAAACCTTCAGTGGTTCCCTGTTGTCCATCAAGTGAATACAATTGCTACATAGCTTCTGCTCTAGTTCACAGTCTGCCTTCCCTCCCTTCTTCCATATGCGTTGTATTTTGGCCAAAATCTATTATAATTTCCTTACCATGTCCTAAACTTTGCCTTTACTCAAGTTGTTTCTTCTTCTTATCATACCCTTTCCTCATCTCCACTATTGAAACCTTACCAATTTTTGACGTAACCTGGGTACCACCTCTAACTACAAGCTTTCCCTGCTATATATACTCTACTCTCCATTTCAAGCCTAAGTACAGAAGGTCCCCAAATTAGGGTGGTTCCACTCACAATTTGCCCGCTTTGTAATGGCTCTTTCAAGGTTTAATTTGGATCTTTTCCTGGGCTATTAATATGCATTCTGAGCTTCTGGGCAGGAGCAGCAACCACAGCTCCAATCAGCCTTGGGATCACAAGGGGGAAACAACTGTATGTTTTACATGGTGCTGTGTTTCTGGCCTGTGATGGACAGTAGAGTAAATGTAATTACTGTGGTTTCAGTTTCTGATTTCCACCTATCATGGGTTTCTTAGTGTGATCATTTAATACAGGTGTCCCCCACAAATGAATGTGTTCTGAATGCTAGATTCTAAATGCTGATGGCAGTTTGTTTATTGGAACCTTGTTGGGGGAGTGTTGTTTCAGGTGGGTTTATAGGTGTTATAAGCCAGCTTCCCCTTGCCAGTTTTTGGCACACTCTCCTGTTGCTGTTGTCTACCTGATGTTGGCCAGGAGGTGATGTCCAGCCTCTGCTCATGCCATCATTTTCCCTGCCATCTTAGAGCTTCCCCTCAAGTCCGTAAGCCAAAATAAATCTATTCCTCCATGAGCTGCTTTGGTAAGATTCATTTTCATGGAGCAATGAAAAGCTAACTAAAACAGTTTTGGTACCACACAGTGGAATGTGTCTTGGCTGCTATTATAACCCTGATTCTGAGGCTTTAGCCTTTTGGAACTGATATGCAGGAGGGATATGGATGGACTTGAGATCTTGGCCTAAGGGACGCCTTGCAGTGTTGTAAGAACAGCTACATGGGCCATTCCAGTCAAAGTCGAAAGACCTGAATGCAGTGAGAACTATGGACTGAGTTGGTTTATGAAGGTGAGAAAGAACTTTGTCAGGACTGTGCCAGAAGCAGTTTGAATGAGAGGCTTGCTGTGTTCTGTCTGCCTGTGTCCTGAGAACTTGTGTAGGGTTGCTTTGCATAGAAATTAACTGATGTGAGCAGATGGAGATGGCACAGAAAAAAAGGAAATATTTGGGCTGAAACTGCTTCCAGTTCAGCTGCAATTGTTTGAGAGATGACAACCTTTGAGATTGGGCCAGCTGATCTGCATTGGGACAGCAGGAAGAATGTGCATTCTTTTGATTAAGGGGATCTGAATGCTGAAGTTTCCAACTCTTCAAAGTTGGTTTTATTCCCCCCATGGATTAACAAATTGGTAGCCCACCTGGGACTATGGAGCATAACAAATGTAGGAAAGTGGTTCGTTGGATATGCAACACAACCATGTTTTTTTTTTTTAATGGCCATGGACAATGTGAAGCAGGAGCCATGAAGATGAACCATGGGTTGCAGTGAGGACCCAGTGAAATTCCAGGGCTGTAGGATGGCTGCCAAGGAAAGATGCCAGCACCAGATGAAGTTTTCCCAGACTGTTAGTAGCTGAGCTGGAGGGGCAGAACGGAATCTCCAAGAGACTTTTTACTGCTTAGATACTTGGAGATAGAGTTTGATGTTTGCCTTGTTTGTTTTAAATCTTGTATTGGTTCAATCTCTTTTTGCTATGCCGAATGCTATCTTTTGCATTGTCAGTTTATGGTGCCAGTGTTACTTTTTGGTATTATGGCTCAGTTGAAAGAAAAACTGTGGGGACTTATGTAGTTTAACTGAATGCATTGTATTTTACATCATATATGATTATTAGTTTGGGGCCAGGGGCAGACTGTAATCATTTGGTCCAGGTGTCCCCCACAAATGAATGTGTTCTGAATGCTTGATCACCAGCTGATGGCAGTTTTGGAATTAGAACCTTGTTGGACATGTGTTGTTGGGAGGCAGGCTTGTGGGGGTTATAGCTGGCTTCCCCTTGCCAGTGTTTAGCACACCTTCCTGCCACTGTTTGCAGGACTGTGGTAGACGTGATGTCCACCATCTGCTCGTGCCATCATTTTCTGTGCCATGATGGAGCTTACCCTTGAGTCTGGAAGCCAAAATAAGCCAATTCTTCCACAAGATGCCTTTTGGTTGGGTTCTTTGTTGCAGCAACAAGAAGTTAACGACAACACTTAAGGATGCCTCCCATTATAACTAGAGCAGTAGCTAACTGTACACCTTCTTCATTGGGGAATTTTACATGTAAGTGGAGGAAGTTGTGATCAGAAACAGGACCAATGGGGATTTACATGGCTTTTATTATAATGTGTGTGTGTGTTTCTATATTTGTCACATCCTTTACTGAATAGTCTGAAATTCTCAAGGAATGGAACATGCCAAATTCAAGTTTAGATCCACCATGGTACTCAGCTAGGACCTGGCACAGAGCAGTCCCTCATCAAAGGTATACTCACTGAGAGATTGATTAATGGAAAGCAAATAGGAAAAAGTGGGGAGGGGAAAAGAGAAAAGAAGGGATGCTGATAACAGGTCCTGAAGACAGAGAACAAATAGAAAAATACATTAAAAATCCTCATGTGACAATTCATTCAGTCCTGTAAACCTGCTCATTTCAGAAACCCTCTCCAGTCTCTACTGGAAAATTTCTTCAAATATTTTCAGTGTGTACAATATGAGAAGATCTCTTTCAGGTACATTAATTAAAGGTGACCCCACCTTTCTGACTACAGTGAATAGCAAGTAATTAAAATGCTAAAGGATTTCTCTAAATAAAAGACAAGTAGTGAGAACTGAGCTCTAGCCTCTGCCAAGCTCTAAAAAGTCACTTTGTTTAACCCTTTCCTCCACACAATTCCTCATTTCCTTCAAGCCAGGCTCTAGTGTCCTCTCAGTGGCATTGGAATACTATTGCTACTAGTTTACCTATGTTTGATCTCCTTCCACAAACAAGTCATCCTTTTCATTTTTATCATTCACAGTATTTCATTGCAGTCACCTAGCAGTGACATATTTTGGAAAGGCTGTGGAACTAATAAAGCTCTCACACATTGTTGGGGTAGGTGAGAATTGATACAGCCACCTGGGACCATTACTTGGTGATAACTATAAAAGTAAACCATGTGCCTACCCCCTGACCCCATTTCCTCACTCCTACTGTATGCCCCAGAGAAATGAGACTGCATGTCGACTAAAATACATGTGCAAAAATAACCATAATCAGGGACAAAGGTGTAGCTCATTGCTAGATTTCTTGTCTAGCATGCATGAGACCCTGGGTTCCATCTTAGCATCTTAAAAAAAGACCTTTATAAGAATGTTCAGATTCTGTTTGTATTTTTCAGAAGGCAGTGATAATTGTGGACAACCCAATTCCACCAACAAGACATGGGATGATGGCTGACAATCAGGCAAAAGATGAACTACCCCTGGCCTAACATATAGGGCCCAAATGAAACCTATGAGAAAGTGGTGAGATTAACAATTGACCTACCACCACAGCAAGTCAGATAACCCTGAAAAGGACAATGGAGACAGACACTGAGGATACCCAACACAACCCAAAGCAGAAGTCCAGAGACTCTTAAATTCTCAATAATAATGCAAACTTAAAGCTCACCCATCATGTCTCAGGGAACTGAGTGGAAGAGGAATGTAAGGTGGGGGAGAATATCCAGAGTCATTGCCCCCCTTAGCAACAACACACAAATAAAAAAACTGGCTCCCTCTTGTATAATTCATAACCCCCTGCCCCACAGACTGATCCAGTATGCCCACCAAGGAGGGCCTCCAGTGGGTAGGGGACAGGAAGGAGGGAAATGGGGGTACCACCACAAGATTTGCTCATGCAATATATTTAATTATTGATAATAATTATGTTTTTAAAAAAGAATGTTAAGATGTTTCATTCATAATCACTCACAACTGGAAATAATACACATTTCCAAATTGAATCCATTTCCTGGACCTCGCATATTTGTCAAGATTCTCCATTACCTATGCCTGTAGGGCCCTTCAGCACTTGGTCCCCAGGGGACCCCACTTAGACATTTCTATCTACCCTTGCACTCAAATCTTTGAAGGGTCCATTTCTAGGAAATCCGAACTAAGACAATAGGAAAAAAATATCTCTGTAAGTCAGCAAAGAAACACTGGGAAGGATGGGATAAGGAAAGGTTGAGAGAAAGGAAGAGAATGCATGCAAAAATGACCAGAAGAAGAGCCATCATGCTTGGCTTGGAATACAGCTCAGTGGTAGAGCACTTGCCTAGCATGCCCATAGCCCTGGGATCAATCCTCAGCACACTGAAATATCCAACCCCCCCAAAAAAAAGAATACCATTTATGATAGAGGCCATCCTGTATAGCCAATATTCACAGGTATCTCCATGTGAGACTTTCTGCTCCATAAGGTTCTTCAGTGAACAAAGTTCTTTGCATGAGCACCAAGCCCAGCATCTTGAACAACCTACATGTCATTACTTTCATATATTACTTTAAAAGTCATATCTAGAGGACTTAGAAGATGGTTACATGGGTAAAGTGTTTGCATTGAAAGCATGAGAACCTGAGTTCAGATCCTTGCCATCCCCATCAAATGTCAGGTGTGATGGTTAACCCAAGTAATCCCAGCACTGTGGAGGCAGAAACAGGGAATCCCTCAGGCTCACTGGCCAAACTAGCCAAATCAGTGAGCTCTAAATTCAATAAGAGACCCTATCTCAAATAAGGTAGAAAGCAGCCAGACATGGTGGCACATGTCTTTAATCCCAGCACTCAGGAGGCAGAGGTAAGAGGATCACCATAGTGAATTCCAGGCCAGTCTGGAATAGAGGGAGACCCTTCCCTGAAAAACACAAAACAAAAATACTAAGGTAGAAAGCAATTAGGGAAGATGATAAGTAGTGACCTTAGGTATCTACACATGCATACACTTGTGTGCCCACCTGCATATAGACGTGGAAACACATGCACATACTCATGCAAAAATTGTATTGATTAGTTCATAAACTCAAACTTTCTCCACACTCACTTGTAGCAGCACTGCACTTTGCATGAAGTTTTGTAAAAGGCTCTGGAGACAAAAGGTTATACAAAGGTTAAGTATTATTACTTTAAATATCTTGGGAAAATGTCTTATTTAAAACATTTCTCACAAAATAAGGCTGATAAAACTAAAACAGGCAAATGACACTGAAGGAAAAACATATCTTCACTGGAAAAACAATGTGACCTTTCCTTTGTCCAAAATGACTTCAGGAAATCAGCATAATCTGGCAGGTGAACTTTCTAACTGTAATAAAGGAATCAATTTGTGCTTAAAGATATTACAGATGTCACTGGTGAAATCAGAAAATCCTCTAGGAGTAGAATAATTTGCCCAATCCTTTGTGCTAGTCAAAAAAGAGAACCTGAAATGAGGATAATTTTCTCCAATTAAAAACCCACCTTTGAAAATACAGTAAAGAATGATATGGGAGTCATGGCCAGTGATACCTTCTCTATTCTACCATTGATATTATCTGATCGTGGGCCTTTTTCATACTGTTGAAAATCATTATTACATAATCTAATGCCAGATATAGTTTTGTACACATTAAGATTAGATTTACCAAAGATAGATCAAAACCTATAAGTAGATTTCTTCACTTTTTTTTTAAATTTAATATTTATTGTCCATAATGAGTTACATTATTTAGTGGGCAAACCATGTGTTCCCTCCCGACTTCCCCAATTCCCCCCCTCCCCATCCCTGATCAGTTGTATATCCTCCTTCGTGGGCTGTCTGTATTAGTCCTTGTGGCAAGGGATCCTGGATATCTTAGTACTCATCCCGGTCTTCCTGGCCCAAGTATATTGTTACTGAGGGGTGCCATGCCTCTGGACAGTCTCCCCCACCACGGCTCTCACAAT
>PVHP010053648.1:0-10357 GCA_004024765.1 Zapus hudsonius | reverse complement strand
GCTGTGTGTCCATGAGGTAAAGCTGTCCTCTCCCCGCCCCTCAGCCATGACAGCCATAGTAATCGATTCTCCCACTCAGCTCTCCGTGGGCCTGTGCCGCTTAGATCTCTCTAGATGACCCACTGGCTTGGTAATGTGATTTTCTTCATGGTGTAAACCTTGGTCCCTCTCTCCCATGCTCAGTTTGCAGGGTCCTGAATCTCACCGCAAGGTCATGAATTTCAAATTGTCAAGTCTTTGATTTTCTCGGGGATTCGGCCTGATTTCATACTGTTCCCATCCTGCCTTGTCCTGCATCCATTCTGGTGGTCACACACTGCCCCTGGGTGCACAGCCTCCTACCTGGCCCCAGACTTCCCCTGTTCTCCTTCCACCCAGCTCCTGAGCATAGGAACAGCTCTTGCTCTTTCAAGCCTGGGCCTCCGAAATAGATTAACGCCCCCAAGAAACCCAGAGAGAGAATGACACCACATGTGAGTTGGATTACAACGAGAAAAGCTAGCATATCGAATTGTATTGGAACAGCAATGGCAACACTGAATCTCTAAGCTTGAAGCAGCAAAGGTTGGTTTTTCCTTGCTGGACCCATGCCTCCGTGGGTCCAGAGTGGATGGCCTGGTGTCATCTCAAGCGGGACTGAGGATGACGAATCTTGTGACACCCACTTGCCTCCATGGGAACAGCGAAGGGAGACTCGTGATGTACAATTAACACTTGGCGCTGAAATTTACAAGCTCTACGTGAAAATATGGCATAATTTCACCCTACATACAGTTCCCTGGAAAAAAGCACCCAGTGACTGTAAAATTGCAAGCCAGTGTAACCACCATGAGCGCTTGAAGGTGTGTCATGTATCCCATGAATCCTTACACTCACACAATTCAAGCAAAAGCTTTGCTTGTCGTAAACTATATATAAAAGAAATGCCTCTCTAATCCATAAACACATGAGATCATATGTCCAGCCATAAAAATGACATCAGAGCACACTAAGCACACATACTATGAACAGCAAAAGAGCATTTTTACCCCTGAAATTTTTTATATACACATTCCTTTTGTTTTTTTTTAAGTTTTTAAAAAGATTTTATTTATGTATTTCAGAGTGAGAAAAAGAGAGAGGGAGAAGGAGAGAGAGAAGGAGGGAGGGAGGGGGAGAGAGAGCGCTCACCAGGGCCACCACCTTGTGGGTCTGGCTCATGTGGGTCCTGGGGAATTGAACCCAGGGCCTTAGGCACTGGAGGCAAGGGCCTTAACTGCTGAGCCATCTCTCCAGCCCCATACAGCCTCTTTAAAAGTCTCTTCTTAAACATCTGCCAGTGGAGAACAGAGTCCAAGACAGGGAAACCCTGGACACCAAGATGCTACTGAGTCCTGTTCTCCATTCACCCAACTTTAAGTCCTTTTTTCTTTATTTTTTATTGTCCATAGTGAGTTACATTTTTTAAAAAATATTTTATTTATTCACTTTCGAGCAGAGAGAGAGAGAGAGAGAGAGAGAGAGAGAGAGAGAGAGAGAGAGAACACCAGGGCCACCACCTTGTGGGTCTGGCTTATGTGGGTGGTCCTGGGGAATTGAACCCAGGGCCTTAGTCACTGGAGGCAAGTGCCTTAACCGCTGAGCCATCTCTCCAGCCCCCATAGTGAGTTACATTTTTTAGTGGCAAACAATGCGTTGTTCTCCCCAATTCCCCGCTGCCCCTCCCCATCCCCAACCAGCTGGATACCCTCCTTTTTTCTTTAGATCCAAGCCCAGCGCTCTTGCCTCTCAACTATGCAAAAGGACACACCGTGAAATTTTTCATGAAAACTTAAATCACGTGTTGAAGCCTGTTTTCAGCTCTTCCCTTTCATAGATGGATTTTTCAGGGATTTCATAAGTTTAGTATAAATGGAGAAATAATCAAGTGTGGTTTCCAGTGTAAATGTCTGGGCTGCTGCAATTTCAGAAGGGGATTGAGTGACACTAGTTAGGCCCTGAAATTTTCATAATTCTGTGGACTTTGGAAGCCAGAGAAAGAGAAGGCTAAGAAGGTAGAAGCCGCAGGGGTGTGTGGAATAAAATGCAGACAAAAGACAGCAGAGATCAGAGGGGCCTTTCGAAGTCCAGAGCCATTGCTCTGATTCAGGCCATGGCTGGAAGAGAGGCTCCCGCCACAGCTTCTCACCGCAGCCAACAGCTTCTGACCACAGCTTGGATATTCACGAGGCCCCGGATGCACGGCCAGTAGAAATGCTGAAATATGTTCCTGCCTTTATTAAGAACCTGAAAGTGGGCTGGCGAGATGGCGAAGTGGTTAAGGCCCTTGCCTCTGGTGCCTGAGGCCCCGGGTCCAATTCCCCAGGACCCACATATGTCCTCTCTCTCTCTGTATTTCTCTGCTTGAAAATGAATAAATAAAATATTTTTTTAAAAAAGAACCTGAAAGCATTTTTCTTTAGCAATTGTATCTTTATAATTGCTGTCACCGGCTCAATAAGAAGGTTCTTTTTTCTATGCATCCTCACCAGAGCTACTGTGGTCAGGCTCTGCAATTTCACACTTTCTGGTAGAGATTTTATATATATATATATATATATATATATATATATATATGTATATATATATGTGTGTGTGTGCATATATAATATAACTTTATTTTATGCTTCATTACTTAATGAGATTAAACACATTTTCCCGCTTTTATGGCTGCTTTTATCTCCTCATTTGCAAAATGCTGATTCTAGCCTTTTGCCCCAATTTTTTTTCCAGTGTGACTCTTGCAATCATTGGTTTGTACGCCTTTAAAAATGTTCCTCTTCGAAGTCCTTTACCACTTATATTTTCTATGGTAAGTTTTTTAATTCTACAGCGTGTGTAACGCAAACACCCGATCAGAAACTTCCATCCATTGGTCCATACGAAGTGGGTCCAATCAGCAGGGCTGAGAACTGAGGTCCGATTGTAACCAACCGCTCTGCCTTTTCCAGACGTTGAGGCCATTGTCCGGATGAGCACAACAGAGGCCAGGACACACGAGAAGGCCAGCAGCTCGGAGCAGCAGGGGGTCTCACTGAGCACATTGTGCCGCCTGACAAGGTTTTGCTCAAGCTTGAGGATGCCTTTCTGGTTTCCAAATGCATCCCTGTCATTCTCAACAGCTGTCATTTCCAGCACTTTGGCATTTGAGCCCGGCCCTCTTCAGACAGGCTGTTTAAGAAATCCTCCTCTGCTCCTGCCTCTGCACATGGCTCGGGCTAGCTGCGATCCTCAGCCCTTCCCAGGACAGAAAGTGCAAACGTCAGTTTGCCAGAATTTAAATAAAAAATAAGAGGAGGATGCCCGGTGGATTGGGGACAGGGAGGAGGGAATCGAGGATACCAACGTAATATTTACTAATACAATGGATCTAATTTTGGACAATAAAAATATAGGTTTAATAAAAATAAGATGGACATGTAAAAAGAAAAGATGTGTTAAGGGCTGGAGAGATGGCTCAGCGGTTAAGGCACTCGCCTCCAGTGCCTAAGGCCCTGGATTCATTTCCCCAGGACCCACATAAGCCAGACCTACCAGGTGGTGGCCCTGGTGCACTCTCTTTCTCTCTCTGTCTCTCTCTCTGTCTCTCTCTGTCTCTCTCTCTCTCTCTCTGCTTGAAAATGAATAAATAAAATATTAAAAGAAAAGATGTGTTAAGAGAATGTTTTACCCTTTTTACTTGAACTCTGCTGACTCTGTTCCCGAGTAAGCCAAGGTCACTACCCTCGAAGTTACCTTGGATCTTTCAAGACATAAGCACTAAAGTAAAATCTTCCAGAGTCACTTTAACCTTTCGCCGAGTTTAGGATATAACCAATAAAATTCTTTATAATGTTAAGAGTTATCTTATGTGAACGTGAGTCCAATTACAGGTTCCTTATAATTAGAAAGGACTTCAGGTTTTTAGCCCGGACTTTCTCAATCACTTTGATTCAGTTTCAAGTGTATTAAAAATGGTGTGTAGCGTCACTATTTAATTGGAAATCCAATTCAGGGGACGTGTGGAAAGTAGAAAGGTCATCGGAAAATAAGCCACTGTGAGGTTAAAGTAAACATAATAATATTTCAAGGAAAAAGAAGTCATATGGAGAAGATCTGATTGGAGAGATTGTCTCTTGGAGGATCCATATGGAACCCAGAGACAATGACAGATGAACAAGGGACCCACAGCCACAGCCATTCAATCAACACAAGATAAGCCAATGAGACAGAAACCAAGGATTTTCGACACAAGGACCCCTAAGCTCTCAACCTTAAAGCAGCCTTAATACTCACCCACCACGACTCAGGGAACTGAGCAGAAGAGGGGCAGAAAGATGGTGAGAGCCGTGGTGGGGGAGACGATCCAGAGACAAGGCCCCCCTCAGTAACAACACACTTGGGTCATGAGAACCCGGCTGAAGACTGGGCTCTCCATGGTCCCCTGTCACAAGGACTGATCCAGACGACCCACGGAGGAGGTTATCCAGCGGAGTGGGGAGGGGAATCGGGGATAGCAACTCATTGTTTGCCCACTAAATAATGTAACTCATTATGGACAATAAATGTGTATTAAAATATATATATACAAATCATTTATTTTCAATTATGTGCCTGGTTCCTACAACATAGTACTGGACGCTGAGATAATCTATCTCCAAAACATATGCTATACAAACTGACTCAACATTAGGTATTCTTAAAATAGTCTTTGGTAAAATTGTGGAAATACCCATCCAGCCACAGGAAAGAGACGGGAAGGACATGTTTCACCTCACCCAGACCTAACTGACTTCATTTGCAAAATATGGTCTTGCTGAGGATGAATATCTCTAGAGTTGTTTTCCATAAAGGAAAAATCTAAGGCTTTATCGGGCTGAGTTACTTTCTGAATGATCTTGGCCACTTCTCTGTGGCTTTCCCGTGCTCAGGACTGTGGAAGCGGCTGTGCTCTCTCGCTTCTGCAGATTAACACAAGAATGGGGATGACTATTCAGTCAAGAGTAGCTCAAACATGAATTCTGTATTAGCAAAGATATGTAATCATACTTTATCCTTAACGGACTTTTGAAAATGTTCATGATCTCTTAAATAACATAATGACATTGGAGGATATGTGTTGCAGTCCGCTTCTTAGTTGCTGCGCAGAAAGAACCCAAGCAAAGCAGCTTGTGGAGGAATGGGTTTATTTGGCTTACGGACTCCAGAGGAGACTCCATCCTGGAAGGGAAAACGATGGCATGAGCAGAGGGTGGACATCACCTCCCCACAGCACTGCAAACAGCGGCAGGAAGGTGTGCCAAACTCTGGCAAGGGGAAGCTGGCTTAGAACCCCATAAGCCCACCCCCAACAACACAGCTCCAGAGAGGTTGTAAAACCCAAACTGCCATCAGCTAGGGATTTATCAATCTGAACACATTCATTTGTTTGTGGGGGCCACCTGGATCAAACCATGACAATATTTAACAATTTTCATAACATTGCACATGTATACATATAATGTTCTTTTAAATTTTATTCAATTTATTTGCATGCGAATGTGTGTGCGGATTTTTCCAATTATACCTTCTATCATTTATATATTAACGTTCTAAAATTGTAGATAAAATCTAAAAGCAACAGTGTCTCTGAGGGGTCACCTCAGCAGGTATTTCAGATCTTTACATAATTCAAAAATTTATGCTGGGGACATTGACCAGCACTCAAAGGTGCGAGCTTTCAAAGTCTGCCAGCCTGGGTTCGATTCCCCATACACAAAGTGGCACATGCATCTGGATTTAGTTTGCTGTAGCAAGAGGCCCTGGCATGCCCACCCCGTCTTTCTAGATATTTTAAAGTGAAAACTCTAGATCCATACTTAATTTAGTTTTATCAATCGATATTGTAAACCAAAAATTAATCATAAAAATACCAGAGATGTTCTGGAGTGAGGTAACAAGGGAAATCCTAGGAAAGAAGTCTGTCACTGAAGTCCATGCTGAATGCCAAGTTATTGAGCCACAGAGCTGGTACTGGCCTGAGATCATCTGGCAATAATATAATTAATGTAAAACACACATAAGCCCGAATGCTAGGCAGCCTTGCATACATGCTGGAAAGGAACCCTGGAGCCTGGGTTTAAACCTTCTCCACCCAAGACTTAAACCTTCTCCACTCCCAAGGCTCAGAGTTCAGGGCCCTTCACAGTTCGTCTTCACCTTCGTTGGAGGGTGAATTAGGCCAGCTCAGAACACTTCAAGCAAACACTATCTACCACCAACAACTAAGAGCTATGGTGTAGACCCATTCACCCAGGGGTCGATGGACTTAACCTTTTTATTATAGAGCTTTATTTCACAGACTTTGGGGAAAATCAGAATAGAAAAATGATTGCCAAAATTCACTTGCTCTTTTTAATGCATTATTCATAGGTGAGAATGTATGATTTTAAGAATAAAAATGTGAACTGAGAGCTTACGTAGTTAAAAGGCAGTTCTTTCTTGAGTATTTCAACTGATATTTAATGTATTTATCAGTAGGAAATAAAGCAGAAATAGCAGGCGGAGGAAAAGATGAAAAAATTGAGAGAAGACAGTGACTTTGTAGATAGATTTCTTTTTTAAAAAATTAAAGATATTTTATTTATTTATTTGCATGTAGAGAGAGGAAGCAAGAGATGAGAGAGAGAGAGAGAGAGAGAGAGAGAGAGAGAGAGAGAATTGCACACCAGGGCCTCCAGCTACTGCAGAGGAATAACTCCAGATGCATGCTTCACTTTGTACACCTGGCTTTACATAGGTACTGGGGAATCAACACAGGTCATTAGGCTTTACAGGCAAGCATCTTAACCACTGAGCTTTTTCCCTTTTGCCATTTCAAACGGAGCTGACCTTTCTTGGTCCTGTGTTGAGGCAGGACTTCTGTCCCATGAGCTCACTAACACCCACTCTCTTTAACTCTGGACTAGAGATGAGCCAGCCATCCTTGGGGTGTGGACACAAGTGTAGAAATGCAGAGAAGGCAAGGGGCCTTCTGATTTAACCAGATGACTGAATGGAGCTCGGGCGGTGCCACTCTCCCTGGATTTTCTGACATCATGGGACACCATGTGCTCGCAGCCCTACAGCCTCCAGCTCTAGAAGGCACGTGCTGATGGCACAGGTACAGTGTGCCTGGAAAGAAAGAGTTTATAGGCGGGATCTGAGAGGCTTTGGCGTCCACCTGTCATCCCTGTAGACACACCCCCTTGAGCAGTGAGCATCTTGAGACGTGTGCAGAGAAAGCAGACTGTGAAGGCTCTGCAGGCGACCGGGCAGTTATCCCAGTAAGACGAGGAGAAGACAAAATGAAATCCTCCGCCATGTGGGCTGATGGAGCAGATGCCCAGCGCATAGGCTGAGGAAGCTGAAGGACTGAACTGACATGAAACTTACGGAAGAGTGTTAGTATGAAAAACATCAGTTTTACAGTTTTAGTCAAAAGTGACTTAATAGGAGAGGGGGGAGGAGGAGGAATGAAGGATCGAGGCGCCAGGGGACTATGCAATGTTTGATATTTCATTTTTTTTCATTTAAAAAATAAAAGGGAGGTAGCAATAAAAAAAGAAAATGCATCAGATAAATGAAAAATTCCTTCATGGCTACTGACTTTATTCAAGACACGGTGCTTATTCCGTGCAGGACTATGCGATGTATTATTCCTCTTTCAGAGTTGGGAGCTAAGGACTCCAATGTCAGGAGCCTACCAACAAGACTAACAGCCAAAACGGCTGCCTGGGCATTCTCAATATATATATAGATGAGAACATTAAATTTCTGTTACAACTCAGGTCTGCTACTGAAAAGAGAGACAAGAATGGTAAGAGAAAAGTTATATTGTGTGGATATATATATCTAACAAAATTTGTTTACACATAGGTGAGTTTCTTCATAGCTATTGTTTTTTTTAAAGTTAATTTGTTTATTTGCAGGTAGACAGAGAGAGAGAGAGAGGAGGGAGGATACTGTGTGAAATATGTATATTTCAGAAAGGAGGGAAAATGTCAGCATCTCCCTAAAAGATTATCATATCCTACTTGATAATCCCAAGAAATACTTTTAGCATTTGGAGGAGATACAACAATTCTCACGAGAAGAAGCAGGAGATTTGGAACATCTAGGCCAGCCTAGGCGGCAGAAATAACACTTTAGCCAGATGCCGGTGTGTGAAATTCCCTAGCCGATTGCATACACCTTCCGTGGCAAAGCTGTGATGGGGTTTCTCTGTACAGATGATACTGTGACTATTTATCCTAGTCTACAGACTATGGAATCCATTAATAGCACATGGAAACCAGCAACAATCTCACCAAGTGCCTGACGTTGTGAAGAACGCTTCCTTCTGGCCAGAGGGCACTAACTCACCAGGAGCACCCATGTGGTCACCTGACGTGGGCAGCCTCCCGGCTCTGGTCACTTCCACCCACACCCACGAACACCAGTGGCCCCGTGGGACACTTCGCTCTCCAGAGGTGTCTGCAAGGAAGCATGCTGTCGATTCATATTTTGCACAACCAGCCTTTGTACGAAGCCAGTGTTGGTGGGCTGTCATTTCTTCCTCTGGTTGTTTTCTGTCTTCTACCAGGAAACCATAAAGCCATCCATCTCAAAAGACACTGTAAACAAAAAGGCTTTGGACAGTTTCCACAACTTGTCCCTCCATTTACTTTAATCGGTGGAGGATAAAAGCCAGACTTCATTGATTTCTAAGTTCTCTAGCTCCGGGCCTCTGTGTGGCTCCTCATCAGAATAGCTCTAAGATGTTATATGGACGTGACCGACTCTGTGGTTTTGTCCACCTGCCCTGGCAGGACCTTTGTGGCGAGCTTGTCAACAGCTCTACCTTGTCAGCTTTTAGCAGAGATGCTTTTTGTCATAGACTTTGGGAGTCTGGATTTCTGTGGCACTCGCCTTATTACACACAAAGTCTAGGTGCCCAGTGATTTCAGGACAATCCCTTCGCTATGGCTGGAGGCTTTCCCAGGGGCCAAAGGGCATTGCTCTCCAGCAACCCAGAGGCCCTCGTTGCTGATTGAGAGGCCCTGGGAGTCACCCCCAAAGTGCCCTCTCTGGAACACTATTGTAACCTTTTCATCTTCCTGAGGTTTTAGCGGAAGACCATGTGCTTATGCCCTTTTTCTCTAGGCCATGTTTTCGAAAGCAATTTCTAAATTTTAGCAGCTTTTGCCATTTGGAGGAGAAGCTCAAGTTTTTAAAAGCCTCCGAGTCCTGGTTTTTGTGTTCAATGAATTCCTCTTGAGATGCCAGGCTGCAATCATTGACATTTTCACCACTTGGCCCGGAAGACTCTTTAGCTGAATGACAAGTTCTACACTCAGAAGTGTTACCCAGTCTCAGCAGCGGGATGTGCCGAGCTTTCTTCACTGATGGAAAGACTAACTTTCTTCCACTTTAAAAATTGAGGTTCCTCTCTGTTGCAGTCAGCTTTCTTAGTTGCTGCGCAGATAGAACCCAAGCAAAGGCGGATTGTGGAGGAATGGGTTTATTTGGCTTATGGACTCGAGGGGAGACTCCATCCTGGCAGGGAAAACGATGGCGTGAGCAGAGGGTGGACATCACCTCCGCCACAGCACTGCAAACAGCAGCAGGAAGGTGTGCCAAACTCTGGCAAGGGGGAGCTGGCTTAGAACCCCCAAAAGCCCACCCCCGACAGCACAGCTCTTGCAAGATTGTAAAGCCTAAACTGCCATCAGGTAAGGATCAATCAGTTTGAACACAGTCATTTGTTTGTGGGGGACCCCACTTCTGGTACCAAAACTGTTGCGGTCAGCTTTCTAGTTGCTGCGCAGAAAGAACCCAAGCAAAAGCGGCTTGTGGAGGAATGGGTTTATTTGGCTTAAGGACTCGAGGGGAGACTCCATCCTGGCAGGGAAAACGATGGCATGAGCAGAGGGTGGACATCACCTCCGCCACAGCACTGCAAACAGCGGCAGGAAGGTGTGCCAAACACTGGCAAGGGGGAGCTGGCTTAGAACCCCATAAGCCCACCCCCAACAACACAGCTCTAGTGGGGTTGTAATTCCCTAACTGCCATCAGCTGAGGATCGATCTATCAAAACACATTCATTTGTTTGTGGGGGACACCTGGATCAAACCATGACACTCTCCTTTTATTCTGTGGCCTTACCCTGCACGTCTTCCAAATCCACATTAATCCAGCAAGATAGGCTTTCTCCATCAGATTTCTCAGTCAGTTCAGCTTTCTGTTGCTCTACAAGGTTTCTGCAACTATTAGAAAAGGACCCGCTCTCAGATGTCTACGTCTTTCCCAGCATCACAACATCTGCATCCAAGCATGGGGTTCCCTGTCCACTGTCTCGCA
>PVHP010053647.1:0-10749 GCA_004024765.1 Zapus hudsonius | reverse complement strand
TTTTTTCTGAGAGGGAAGGTATGGTGCCTGGGGTTCTGATATCAATGTGGAAATCTCTGGCTGGTCACATCCTGGGACATGAAGACAAGCAGGGAGCAGGCTGGACCTGATAGGCTCATGGGTATCTTATAATGCAATAATGCATTCAGTCCAACTTCAAAGTCCCCATACTCTTATCATATAGTCAAGTTTACAGTAAGGATGACTCCCTTTTTTTCCAGTGTGAATTTTCTTGTCATTGAGACCAAGTAAACTGGAAAGAAATAAGTCAGCAGAAAGGTGTCCTTTCCCTGTGGGGGAGGCAGAGCAGCAGTGGCCTTTGTGGCTAACCACAACCTGGCACTTGATGTGAAGCTGAGAGACAGACCCCTCATGGTCATTTTAAGGTGTGTTTTCCTCAGATTAACTGAGTACCTTTAGACAAGTGGGTTTTTTTATTTTAATTTATAGACCTGGTATCACTTGGTTTTTAAAAGGATTATTCCAAACTTGATGATTTAATTTTTTTTTTGAGGTAGGGTCTCCATCTAGCCCAAGCTGACCTGGAATTCTCTATGTAGTCTTAGGGTAGCCTTGAACTCATGGTGATCCTCCTACCTCTGCCTCTGCTGGGATTAAAGGCGTGCGCCACCACGCCCGGCTAAAGGTTTTTTTTTTTTTTTTTTTTGATGATTTAATTTTTACCATGTTTGTTTAGATGTTTATTCCTTTTCTTCAATGATTTAGGTAATGAATAATATTGGGACCATCAAAACCCCATAAAAATTATGGACGAGGGCAAAACCCCCCACATCACCATAGAAGAGGGGCAAGATGGAAAGAATGAAGAAGACGTTCAGTGGAGGGCCACAAAGAAGACAAAGGAAGTGAATGAGAGGAGATTAAAATCAAACCCATCATATAAACACATGAACATTTTCAATAAAAAGCTTTATAAAGCTTAGAGTTTCAAGAGGCCCCCTCCCAAAGGTTTTATAAGAAGTACGAAACCCTGAATAAGAGAAGACTCTTCTCAGGGACAGCCTGTGAATTGCACAGAGAACTATGTTGAATACCAACTTTCATGAGAGGTCACCCATGGTACAGTGGGAATTTTCAGTTTTGCTGCTTCCATTATTCTGTGATCTGCAAGTACCCAATAAATTGATTAGTTAATCAATCTAAAAAAATAAAGTAAGTGGAACAGTGATGTGAACCCAGAAAATCTGAATCCTGACCTGTGTCTTTAATCTCAGTATTGGGAGCTCACAGGCAGCAATTTGACTATGCAGCTGTGTGTGTGTGTGCGTGTGTGTGTGTGCGTGTGTGTGTGTGTGTGTGTGTGTGTGTTACTGCTAAATTTTGATTCAGTTAATTTTCTCAATTTGTTTCGCTTTACTCGTGCCAAGCTAGCTCTTCTTGTTTAGCAGGTATAATTTTATTTGTTTAGTTACACCAAATTATAATAAATGTATGAAAAATAATGGAAACATAATGGAAAGTTTAAAGTAAGAACTGAAATCCTTTGCACAAATGCAAAAAATGCATGAGTATCTAAGTGCTGAAGTTCTACTTTTTAGAAAAGCAAATTCATTCATTTAAATTCTGTCCTCCATTGTTACAGGCTAAGGATGGTTTCCTGATATATACTGAAAAGTGTGCAGATTATAGGGGATGTTTTCTTTTTCCCTCTAGAGAAATGATCCAGGGAGTAATTTTAGTGGTATATTTCCTTACTTTCATCTTCATAAGTGAGACAGAGAATCGGTTTGTTCTTATAGTCCTCTCATGAGAGGTTTACAAAATCCTATGCCAAGGGCTCTATAAATATACAGACCAATCTCTTGTCTCTTCCCCTTATTCTTCCCAATATTTTATCTTCCTGGAAAGTTGTGGCTTGCATAGCTCTGTAGTCCTTGTTGGCACTTGGGGTGATAAACCCTGCATGAGCATAGGCCTGGGAATTTATTACATGTCTATCATGACTGGTAGTACAGTTAACCTGACAAAGATACAATTTTTCCTTATTTTTGTTCTAATTAATAAATTGCTTGATAAAACTGTTATGTATTATGAGAATGAAAGGGAATGGCTAAAACCTTTGGTAAGAACCTGAAAAGTGATTGGGTTTTTGTCCCTGTTCAGTTCCTTTGCAATCTGTCTTATTTCATGATTGTTACAAACACATTTTAATATCTTCTCAATTTGAGTTCAGATATTTGCCTATGGAGCAAATACATAAATTTATCCAATTAAAAATGTTGATTTGTTTTGCTAACAGCTTACTTATTTACCTATATCCTTGCAAATTGGAGTGACATACCAAATGCCAAATTTGATGATGCCAATTCAATTAAACAACTCCACTCATTCAGCAACATGTAGGCAATTTACTTGTGAATTCACTGGAGATTAAAGAAAAAGTAAACATTCCAGTTAACAGCTGTGGGAAATGAGGAGGAAAAGTAAAATCTCTAAATATGACAGTTTATGGTACATTAATTCAAAAATCAAAAATATAGTTTTATATTATGGTATCAGCCAGGTGCAGAAGTAGAATAACAAAGTTGAAAAAAATGACTGGTTTTAATGATACAAATATTAAATGTAAAGGAGACACTAGTTGTGAAGCACTGGTGTAATTTGTGGGTATTAAATTCCAACTACTTTCTGGATATAAGCACTCATGAGAACAATTCACATACACTTGTTTTCTGCATATCTGTATATTCTTTATAGTCTGAATTCATGAAAATTACATGAGGATATTCATGTATCATATATGTTGTATAATTTGGAATGAGAAAGGAATTTTGCAGGGAGAGGGATAGAAGAAGGTGTATTCATTGGAGAAGGGGTTACTTTTAAGTTTTAATTGATTTTTATCAGTTCTGGGAAGTTGTTACTTAGAGATAACCTTGTGAGTGAGTTTGTCTGTGAACGTGTGCATGTACATGTGTGTGTTATCTCTGTTAATCCAGAAGGTTTTGGTTCGGATTCCTTGTTGTCTACATTCACTAGCTCCAGGATGTAGGAGTTATGTCATCTTGGGCAAATTAATTGTTTATTTCTAATGAAGTTACCTGCAAATTGGGGGATGCACTGTCAACTCTTCCATCAAGGTATTACACAAGTAAAGAACTTGGGACAGCAAGTTCATTATGAAAATTATCCATGCATGTTCCTGGCCTTTGCGATGCTTATTTCTCACACCTCTCTGTTCTGTTCATTTCTTCACATTTCTGTTTAACATTTCCACCAGCAGCATGGACTGTTTAACTCTTACATTTGACTGAGAAGTCCCATTGAGGAATATTAATCTTGTACTAATAATTAGCTAGTTTTAGTATATAGGCTTGCAATAGTCTATTACAGTAAACAAATGAACAATTATTAGCTAGAAAGTAAATGGACATTTGATTGTAAATTTATCCACACCATATTAAAAGTAATTGACATCAAATTTTATTGTATTGGTACAGAGTAATCTGGCTATTCAGCAGTGATAATCTCAAATCTCATTCTCTTAAAAATTGCATTTTGCCAACCCATGTCCATTTCTGACATAGGACATTTCCAGGTTTTCTGTTTCTATGTTGAAATAAACACTGTTGAAAAGGAAAGAGAGAATATTTTAAAGTTGCCATCTGTTTCTCAAAGTAACTTTGAAGAGGTCATGTGTGAATTTATTTTCGTTTTATTGATAAAAACATGACACAGCCATACATGTCCTCCAGTGGAGAGAGTCAGTCATGATGTATTTGGAAGAGAGCATGCTGACACATTTGTGGAGAGGACTAAGTGATGACCACCGTTTATGCCAATTGGCCTTGAGGGATAGACAATAGAGATGGAACTTGGTGACTATTGGCTTTTGGTTACCTACTTAAGACTAAGTTTTGAATTTCTATGCTTGCCATCACATAAAAAAACATAAAAGCACAAAAGCATTAGTGAGAAGAGAGGACAAAGGAAATGGAAAAATAGTGAGTTCATTGTTAATTTTCTTCATATCCTTTCCTCTTGTTTCAATACAACAGGGAACATTGTTGTTATGTTTTTAAGAAAATTCAAGAATAAAAGTAAAGAGTAAGTCTGGGCTAGAACGAAGACCCTAAGTTGAAAATTAAAAAAAATAAAAGTGAAGACTAAATGCTGTGTTATTGTTTATTGGATAGCATGAGTTTATATCAATAGTAAGAACATTGAAAGGATTTTGGTATACATTCACATATACATATATATGCACACATATATATGTTCACAACAAATATGATAGGGACCAAGGCTTGGTTCTAATTGGTGGTCTAAAATATGGAAATGTTTCAAGCTCGTGATAACATACTAATGGCATTTAGAAAGGTAAAAACAACATGGGAATCTCACTTGATAGAACGAGCCATGCACTGCAGAGGAAGAAAATGTATTAAATGTTTGAATCCAAAAAATGAGGATAGTGGAAGGAGATGTGGTTCATGTATAAGGGCTGAATAATAAAAGATTTTTTATACAACACTCAAGTTAATATTATATTTCTTTGTTTCCAGAAAATATACAATTACCTGTAAGCATATTATAACTGTTCTTTCTACATATTTATTGCTTTTTTTAAAATCAACTACTCAATGGTACATACTAAAACCCCTTTTCATTCAGTCATCTATTCATTCAACAAAATAGTGGAGACTAGTCATTGTTAAGGTAGAGTCTAGTACAATTATTTTCCATTTCGTAGCATCTTCCCTCTCCATTCTAGTGATTTGAATGTTTGGTATTAAGCCACCTACTCAGTCTCCAGTTGGTGGAACTTTGAGCAGGTGGAGCCTTTCGAAGGAGATATGTTACTAGGTGTGGCTCTGGAGGTTTATTAGTGCCTTCCTATTAGGCATTTGCTAGATAGCTCATTCAGACTACATCCTCTCTGCTGCATGACAAGGTGTGATGCTCATGCTGTCTGCTTATGTTGTGTTTTCCCTGCCATGATGAGACTTGCTCTCTAGACTGTAAGATGAAACAACCCCTTTCATTCTCATTAGCTGTAATGAGAGGTTCGCTATTGCAGCTATGTCTTATGTTATATTCATTTGTATGTTATATTGCAGTTATATGTTCTGACTTTTGTCAGAACTCTCCACAAAAATCTCTAATGAAAAATTTGTGAATTATTATTACTTTTAATGCTAACTCTGAGGAGGTGGTCATAATAGCAAATACAGAATTATATTCATGTCTCATGTAAAACATTGTAGAATAATGTTAAAAAAGTCTCAATAATTGTACACTCATTTCAAAACCTCTTTTACTTAAAAATACATGAGCTCACTAATCTATTCTAGTGTTATAGACTAAATTGTCTCCCCTCAAATTCACATTTTGAAGCCCTAGTTCTCAGAATTACTAAACGTACTTGGAGAGATGTCTTTACCGGGATACATTTAAATGTCTACCTTATGAGGGAGCTAGCGTCAAATCTAACTAGCCTCCTGATATGAAAAGATTTGGACACATGAGAAGACAGAGAGGATTATGACTGTGGACTAGGGACAGGTCTGTGAGCCAAGGAAAGAGGCCCCAAGATTACAAACATGATTTCACCTTCAACTTGGATTTCCTGCATCCTGCATGAGAAAATAACCTTTGATGGTTTAAATCACACGGTCTATAATATGACTTGGAGACAACACAAGCAAACCTCATAGAGCAGATGTTCTAATGACTCTAAGTTTTGATAAGAACCAAGATGAATATGACCCACAAGTAAGTGGGACTCAGTCCACATTACAGACTCTGAGAGTCTATCAGAGGAGCAGATTAGAGAGCTAAGGAAGTGATATTGTGTCAGTTCACCATTAATTAACACAGTAACAACCAAAACCTCTAAGAAATAAAAAACACCTGCTTTCCCAGGTTAAGCTTTTAATTGTACTGAAACTTTTGATTTCTTTTAGGGGGGGAATAGTTTTTAAAGACATATGAAGAATCCACTGCTTTTGGAAATAAAAAAAAAACAACTAAGGTGACTGAAATGAGATCTGCACCAGAGTTCATTTGGGAATGCTGAAACATAGCTAAAATATTCAAGTTATTTTTCTATTGTTCAGTGAAGTGTTTCAAGCCTTCCTACTGAGCACATCATGTTCAATCCCTAATGCAAATAGATTCAGTTCCAATTCATTTCATCCCCATGCTTTACTTATTTGTATCTTACTGAAACATTTTTTGATGCCAGATATTATCATCTTCCCAAGATTTAAGTTTTTAATCTGTCAATTCCCCTCTGTGCAGTGTGCTATATGTACTGCTTGGTAATAAGTTGAATTTAAATAAGTTTTGTATATTTGAATTCAAAGGGTCAGTGATCAGTAAGCTGGAAAGAAAATGAAAACATATCTTTAATATTTGCATAAAGGAGTTATTAAAAAGGTTGATTCATTCTGACCTTTTAATAAGATTGGTTACATAAAAAAAAACCCTCAAAATCTTTGAATGTTACTTGCTACTCCTAAGAGGAGGTTTCATTCTTTATGGACACTACTAAAAATCTATTACTAATTAATATTGGTTACCAATTAAATGATTGAACTTTCTCTAAAGACCTAATCCATGGAGGCTTTGTTTCATGTGGAAATTAAACTACAAAATCCTCTTTTGTTCACTCATCATAAAAGTCAGAATTTATTTGAATATTGTGTATTATGAAATACTTTCAGCTATTCACTACTGTCTGGATTGGAGGTCCTTAGATGATGGAAGGTAAGAAAACTAAAGAAGAAAACAAGATGAAATTATAAACCTCTGGCTGGAGGGTGGTATAGAAGGAAAGTTTTTTATTATCTGAGAAGAGTAGCGGTACTTCATTCATGTATTAGATTTATACATATAATAAACATTTTATCTGCTTTTATGGTTATTGTAACATGTGTTTCTAAGGAATCTCCAAACTGATAACGAAAATAGCATGTTGGTAACATCCTTAAATAGTGTCCCTCACCAAATGCTTATTTTCACCTAATGGGATCAAAGGATCCCTTCAAAATTTCTCTTAATACAGCTATTGCTCAAAATAATAATGTTACATTTTAGTTTAGGTTATATTTAGAAATAAAAACATTTCTTGTCAAGGGGCCATTACAGTGTATTTTAATGAAATTAACTCAATGCCATTTGATGGGGGGTGTGAATAACCCAGTGAAGTCAGTGACACCATGGAATGAATACTATAAAGAGGAGGCATTCCGAAATCATGAGACTCAAATTCATGGAGAAGAAATTGGAAAGTTAAAGGCTAAGTAGTTTATTAAATATGAGTAACAAGAAGTCATAAAACAGCATTAATACTCACTCACCACGACTCAGGGAACTGAGTGGAAGAGGGGGCAGAAAGACTGAGAGCCTTGGTGCCTTGGTGGGGGAGAATACCCAAAGTCATGGCCGCCCTCAGTAGGAATACTCTAAGGCCAGCAGAACCAGCGGGCTGTCTCCTAGGCTGTCCATGGTCCCCTGCCCCAAGGACTGATCCAGACTGACCAAGGAGGAGGATATCTAGCTGATCAGGGATGGGGAAGAGGGGCATTGGGGAACAGGGGATAACAACTTATTGTTTGCTCATTAAGTAATGTAACTCATTATGGACAATAAAAAAATAATTAAAAAAGAAGTCATTGTAAATGCATGAGTGCACATGCTGATCTGTGGATGTGATCTGAGGGGCTTGTGGAACTTCTGTTTACATGTTTTTTGCAAAAATTACAGGTTTATCATTTAGAGATAAGTGACGACAACAAAACTGATACAGAGTTTGAGGAGAAAGAAAAAATGCTAAAGTGTTGAGAAAATCCTATTGTATGTGACTTAAAATCTATTTTATTTTCTGAACTGTTATCCATTTTATCATTTACTGAGAGGATATGTTAGAATATCAGACAGTGTAAAATTTCTTTATGTAGTCTTAAAAATACAATTAATCACATAAAGTTAAAATAGCAACGAAAGGAATGGAAGAAGATCTCTATTTTCAGGATCTACATCAAAAGGATTTGGGAGTCATTAATTCCATGTTTTGCAACAAGAAAAAAAAATCTCAAAATCTATAACTTTTCTTGGACCTGTCAGAGAAAAGCAGCCACAGCCATGCTGCCACCATAAAACATAAATGCACTGACCTATGGAAACATAGTTGAGACATGTTCAATTAAAGCAGAAGCCACTGATGCCAGAATGATCTGAGTATTTCTTCATTGCCAGTTATATATTATTACACACACACACACACACACACACACACACATGATGAGAAAAATAACTTGAATATTTTAGTTGTGTTTCAGCCTTCCCAAATGAGCTCTTGGTGCATATCTCATTTCATCCATTTTAGTTTTCTTTTTATTTCCCAAAAAACCCATATATATTTATGGAATGTATTTTGTTATATACAAACATTTTTTATTTCCAAAAATGCAAATACATTTATGGCATGCATTTTGTTCATAACCCCCTCCAATTACCCTTTCTTGCCCTCTCCTTATCCTCATTCTGTTGAGCCTCTTCTTAACTAGTTCTTCTTCTGCTTTGATGTCTATAATTTTCATTGTAGGTGGATGTGATCCACTGAGGTTAAATATGGTTGTCTGCACAAGCATGGGTAGGGGACTAATTAGCAGAACACATGGATCTTACTGGTGGCTTTTCCCCACTCTCCATTAACTGGCAATGATGCTTCACAGAGGCAGAGAGCCTCATGTCCTTCTCCATAGCTTTTTTTCATTTTTAAACGTTTTTATTGGCTTAAAATTATACATATTAACACAACAATATGCTCAGTATCATAGGTTATTAGATAAAGCCATTGAATCCATGATGACATTCCCTTTTAGCATTAGTTATTCTCCCCCCATGACTCTTACATTCTTTCTGCCCCCTCTTCCGCAAATTTCCCTGAGTCATAGTGGGTGGATTCAAATTTTCCATAGTTATTAGGTTTGTAAAACTCTCTAAATTTGTGTTCTGGACAATTTTGGGCACCCTTGGTGCCTCTCTCCATTGTCCTTCCATACGTTATCTGCCTTGCTGTGGGAATAGGTGTTCTGCTCCTCATCCCAATCCCTTAGAGGTTGTGTTTGGGCTCTACATGGATCATCTCCTGCTTGGGTGTCCCCATCACGTTAGGTCCCCTTGGTGGAGTTCCTTTATCCCTGGTTCTCGTTGCCTGAAAGATACAAACAGCGTCTCCAGTGGAGAGTGAGATTATTATTGGTCAATTGAGACAAATATTGCTAGGTTGGTGAGTGTTTGGAGGGTGTAGCCTTTCTGAGGACCTATGGTTAGTGAGGACTTCCCCACCCATGGTCTGATATCACACAACACTGAGAGACCCTGCTGAATCAAGAAATGAAATAAGTTCCCAGAAGTGCAGCCTGGATAATGCTGGAAGGTGTTGCATGGGCTGCCAGGGGAACCAGACCAATGATATCCTGAGAGAGCAGGAAGCATCTTCAAGTTACACCGACCAATGGCCTGAGAGTGCAGAACACACTGCTATATGGCACAGATAAGCAAGTCAAGAAGTGCCCATCTGTGCAATAGTGGCATCCATAGGCTTTTGAGTAGGTTTCCAGTTCAGCTGCATAGTTCACAGGGTCACTGATGGGTGTGATTGTTGATGAGTTTTCTCCCCTATCAGTCTGCATTAACACCTTCCTGCTCTATGACTAGCTTGATTACTCATCATCCTATACCTGAAACAAGTGGGGTTTTCAGCAGTAGGGTTCCATCATTTTGCATTGAATTCATCCCCATTACTGTGATTGGATATATCTCTGACTTTATATCTAGAAGAATTTGTTTTGTGCTATTGGGTGCACTTGTGTTTATGCTTTGACTTGTAATGTCCACTTGGTGGATTGTTCCCTTAATCAGTATGAAGTGAACGTCTTTATCTTTTCTGATTAAATTTGAGTTGAAGTTTATTTTGTCGTAAAATTCCAAGTCCTGCTATTTTCTGGTTCTGTTTTATTGGAAAATGTTTTTCTGTCTTTTCACCCCAAGATACTGTCTGTCTTTGACAGGGAGGTGAGTTAAAAAACAAAACAAAACAGCAAGAAGATGGATCCTGTTTTTTTACACGAGTATGTTAGTTTGTCTTTTGACTAAAGAATTGATAACACTAATATTCAGAATTATTGAAGTGTGGTGTTTTCTTAATAGTCATTTGCTTACCAACTATTCTAGCATTGATTATTATCCTTCCCTATAGCCTCTCCAATGTAGTCAATATTTCATTCATGCCTTTGTCTTTATCTGTGTCCTCTTTGCATCTTTTTCTACATATGTATAAGCTTCCTTTACCTGTAAAGTATTCTATTAGTAGTCTATGTAGAGCTGACTTACTGCTCTTTAATTCTTCTTTTCTGCTTTTATTCTGAGAAATTTTTATTTCTTCTTCTATTACAAGAGATTCCTTTTCTGTTTGTGATAGTTTGGGTTGGCAGCTGTTGCCTCTTAGAAGTTTCATTGTAAAATAAGTTCTTATTCTCATGTCTCTGCCTTTCTATGTGACCTCTGGTTCATGTCTCATCATTATTTTTTTGTGTTGTGTATAGTTAATGTTTTGATTATAATACAACCTGAGGAGCTTCTATCCCAATACTACTTATGTGTGGTTTGTTTGTCTCTTGCAACCAGATGGGCATCTTTTCTCCAATATTTGGGAAAATTTCTCCTTTATAATTTTATTGAAAATATTTTCTTTTTATTTGACTTATTTTTCTTTTT
>PVHP010053646.1:0-10711 GCA_004024765.1 Zapus hudsonius | reverse complement strand
TCCCCGTGAATGGACAGATTCTAGGTGTTCAACTAGTATCTGGCCTTGCTGTCCCTTCCTCTTGAGTCTGGATCAGTGGGATACTAAGATCATCTCTACATATATATATATATATGTGTGTGTGTGTGTGTGTGTGTGTGTGTGTGTGTGTGTGTGTGTATCTTTTTGTTTTTTTGGGTTTTTTTTTTGGGGGGGGGGTTCTGTGGTAGTATCTCACTCTAGCCCAGGCTGACCTAGAACTTTGTAGTCCCAGACTGGCCTTGAACTCACAGTGATCTTCCTCCCTCTGCCTCTGGAGTGCCAGGATTAAAGGCGTGTGCCACCATGCCTGGCCCATCTCTACACATTGAACTTTCCTGGGGAACTTAATTGTCATTGAGAGGTGAGAAAACAGTCTCTTTTTTGAGTTTTCTTTTTTTTGTAAGGAACTTTGATGGTCTTTGGAGTCAAGTTTATTAGTCTTCTTCCTTGCATCAAGATTTTTGAGGGCTGGAGAGATGGCTCAGCGGTTAAGGTACTTGCCTCCAGTGCCCAAGGCCCTGGGTTCAATTCCCCAGTACCCAAGTAAGTCAGACACCAGACACACAAGGTGGCGGCCCTGGCATACTTTCTCTTTCTCTCTCCCCCTCTCTCTCTGCTTGAAAAAAATTAATAAAAAGATTTTAAAAAAGATTTTTGATATAAGATTTATGCCTTATACTATAAACACATTTTTAAAAAGGGGAACTGGGGCTGGAAAGATGGTTCAATTGACAAAGAGCTTGCCTCTTACACATGAAGATTTGAGTTCAATCCCCAGTATACATGTAAATGGTGTCTCATCTTTGTAATAAGCCCAGCACTGAGGAGGTAGAGACAGGAAGATTTCTGCAGCGTGTTGGCCAGTCAGTCTAGCCTAATTGATGAGCTCCAGGCCAATGAGAGACCTTGTCTCAAAAAGAAGTGGACAGTAGGGTGTAGCTCTGTAGCTCAGGCAGGCCTCAAATTCACAGTGATCCTCCTACCTCTGCCTCCTAAGTGAGTGCTGGGATTAAAGGCATGTGCCACCAAACCTGGAAAAATAAAAAAGAAAAATGTTTTTTTGAAAAAAAAAAGGAAAAAAGAAAAGTGGAAAAAGGAAAAGAAAAAATAAAAAAAAAAAAAAAAAAAAAAAAAAAAAAAAAAAAAAAAAAAAAAAAAAAAAAAAAAAAAAAAAAAAAAAAAAAAAAAAAAAAAAAAAAAAAAAAAAAAAAAAAAAAAAAAAAAAAAAAAAAAAAAAAAAAAAAAAAAAAAAAAAAAAAAAAAAAAAAAAAGAAAAGTGGACAGTATACTTGAGGCTGATGCCTATGGCTGTCCTCTATATAGATTACAAGCATACATTTGCATGTGAGTGTACTTACACACATACACATACAACTTACACACATACATATATAAAAATACACATGTATGGATACACACCACACAGAAAAAAAAGAAAGAAATTAACATTATTGGCTCAAATAGTAGGCTCAGCTGAGCACAATGCTATAATCCCAGCATTAGGGAGGCTACATAATAAGACACTCTGAAAATAAGTAAATGGGTGGGCTTAGAGAGGGGAGATAATGACTACTAACTTATGACATTGTTTCTTATTTAATTGTATTACTTATTATTATTATTAGAGACAGGGTCTCATGTAGCCCACACTGGCTTCAAACTTACTATGTAGCTGAGGATGACTTAAACTTCCGGTTTTCCCATCCTTACCCCCTGAGGTTTACGATTATAGGTGTGTACAACCACACTAGGGTTTTTTTTTTTTTTGTTTTTTTTTTTTGGTTTTTCGAGGTAGGGTCTTGCTCTAGTCCAGGCTGACCTGGAATTCACTATGTAGTCTCAGGGTGACCTTGAACTCATGGTGATCCTCCTACCTCTGCCTTCTGAGCGCTGGGATTAAAGGTGTGATTAAAGGAACTCTCCACGAGATAGGAGTAGGATGAAATAGGAATAGGGAAAAACGTCCTGAACATACCCCAGAAGCCCAGGAAATACAATCACTTAACCAATGGGATCTCATCAAGCTAAAAAGCTTTTGTACAGACAAACATACCATACTCAGAGCCAATAGACCACCATCAGATTGGGAGCTAATCTTCGCCAGCTGTAACACAGACAGAGGTCTAATATCTAGAATTTACAGAGAACTCAAAATAAATAAATAAATAAATAATCAAAGTGTTCTCACAACATGGGGCATTGATCTCAACAGAGAATTCACAGAGGAGGAAACACAAATGGCCAATTCTCATTTAAGAAAGTATTCAACATCCTTAATCATCAGGGAAATGCAAATCAAAACAACAATGAGGGGCTGGAGAGATGGCTCAGTGGTTAAGGCACTTGCCTCCAGTGCCTAAGGCCCCGGGGTTCAATTCCCCAGGACCCACATAAGCCAGACCCACAAGATGGTGGCTCTGGTGCATATTCTCTCTCTCTCTCTCTCTCTCTCTCTCTCTCTCTCTCTCTCTCTCTCTCTCTCTCTCTCTCTCTCCCCTTTTCTCCCTCTCTCTCCTTCTCTCTGTCTCAAATAAAAATATTAAAAAAACAACAACAATGAGATTCCACCTTACTCCAATCAGAATCATTAAATCAATCATTAAAAAAATCCAACAATAGATGCTAATGAGGATGGGGGTGGAGGAAGGAACCCTCATTGCTGGTGAGATTGCATACTTGTGCAACCACAATGGAAAGCAGTGTGGAGGTTTCTGAATAGGATGGATATAAAGCTACCAATGGACCCAGCTACCCCTCTATTAGGCATCTACCCTCAAGACCTCATGCCTTAGCACAGAGACATTTGCTCAACCATGACTATAGTGGCTCAATTCATAATAGCTAAGAATTGGAACCAATCCAAATGCCCATCACGGGACGAATGGATATCAAAGTTGTGGTACATATACACTATGAAATTCTTCTCAGCTGAAAGGAAAAAAATGACATAATGAAATTTAAATAAAAGTGGATGGATTTGGAGCAGATCATACTTAGTGAACTCACACAAGAACAGAGACAAATGCCACATATTCTCCCTCATATGCGGTTCATAACAAGGTTAAGCCTAAATTCCAAGGAAACCTGACAGGTGAATTGAAAGACTGTAACAAAGAATGGAAGGAATTGGGGGGAGGGCTTATACAATAAACTAAACCAATAAAGAATCGATATCATAAAATCTTTACTTACATACATTAAGCTCCTGAGGAAGCTGTGGGCATTGCCTAGTAAAAGAGGCCATGAATAGAATGGGAGGAAGCCTAACCCCAAGAAAAATTGTTCAGGCCCGCAACTCCCTGTACCAGTCATTGGTTACTTCCCACACTGAGCTGTTGATCAAAGAGACCCATGAAGTCCCCAAAACAAGACAGGCTTATGTCAAAGCTCTATTGAATACCTGCCCCAGGCCAAAGGTAAGACCCTATTGCTGAAGAAACCAGAGTGTCATCACACAACACTGAGAAACCCTGCTAGATCCAGAACGGTAACCAGCTCCCAGATGGTAGCATGTGTAGTGCTGGAAGGCGTTACACGAGCTGCCAGGGGAAATTAGTCAATGATATTTGGAGAAAGCAGAGACCACTGATACACAATACAGACTGATGCCACAAGAATGCTAAAGACTCTGCTATATAGAAGTGACCAGCAAGTCAAGAAGTGCTCATTTGTGCAATATGGCCCTAAACCTAGGAGGGCAATCAGCGGCTTACTGATTGGCTGAGATCCACACAGTGACAAGGAACCCTTAACTGGAACTGGGATTCATGGCAAAATCTTATGGGGACTAATAACCTGGGCTCCAAGGGGAAATTCCCACTACCAGAGAGTTAGAGAGAGGCTATACCCATTATAATCTTGCCAAACTAGCAATGTTTGTCTCATTTAACCTATACTGATCTTACTCTCCAATGGAGATTCTGTTTGTGTTTTTCAGAAGACAGTGAGAGTCGTGGACAACCCAATCCCACCCATATTTGGGATGATGGCTGACATCCTGACAGGAGATGAACCAGCTCTGGCCTATCATATAGGGCCCAAATCAAACCTATGAGAAAGTGGTGAGATAAACAAGAGACCTATCACCACAGCAAGTCAGATAACCCATGAAATGTTAATGGAGACAGACACCAACGATATCCAACATAACCCAAAGCAGAAGTCCAGCGACACTTAAGATCTCAACAATAAAACAGACTTAAAACTCACCCACCATGACTCAGAGAACAGAGTGGAAGAGGGGGCGGAAAGACTGTAAGAGCCATAGTGAGGGAAAATATCCAGAGATATTGCCGCCCTCAGCAACAATGCACAAAGGGGGAAAAAGTGGCTACTTCTTGTGCAGTTCACAACCCTCTACCCCATGGACTGATCCAGTATGCCACTGAGGAGGGTCCCAAGTGGGTTGGGGACAGGGACAAGAGAAATAGGGATACTATCACAAGATTTGCTCATACAATGTATCTAATTATTGATAATAAAGATATGTAATTAAAAAAGAACCAAAATATCAATATAGGTATCTTATTCAGGGTTGTAGGCATCTTTTTAAAAATATTTTATTTATTCATTTTTCAAGCAGAGAGAGAGAGAGAGAGAGAGAGAGAGAGAGAGAGAGCGCACACTAGAGCCACCACCTTGTGGGTCTGGTTTATGTGGGTACTGGGGAATTGAACCGGGGGCCTTAGGCACTGGAGGCAAGTGCCTTAACCGCTGAGCCATCTTTCCAGCCCAGTTGTAGGCATCTTATTCTTCATCAAACAAGAAAAAAAAATGGTGAACTGAGAAAGGAGATAGACAAAATACCTCAAACACATGTACATATAAATGACTGCATTTCCTTTGATGCTAGTAGCTAGGGACAGCCTTAGCTAAAAACCACAAGTACTTCCTTAGCCAAGAGCAGCATGGGGAGCTTCCAACAGGACAGCCACATCCTCTTTCCCTAAGACCTCACCCGGAAGGCAGTGGGTGCAGGGTGCCCTGCCACAGCCTCTTAAATACATCTGCAGGACAGTGGAGTGGGGGCTGTTGGTGAGCTGGCCTCTCAGGCTGCTCTCATGGGCAGCCTGGGAAGGCTTGAGAAGATCCTCAGGTCTGGCATGGCCTTCAGGCCACAGCTGGGCCCTGTGTCAATTCTGTGGGTGGCCACTGCTTGTTCTCTTGTTCTTGGGTGGACTGAGGACTTTTCCTGTAACTGTTCTATGGCTTCCACTCACCTCCATGACCTCAAATTGTAAGGAGCAAAGAGAAAACACAATGGTTCCTGCTGGTGATGCATTTGAAATACACACAGGAAATGGTTGGAAGCAGGCCCCTAAAGCTCTTTTAATTTCTCCATACTGGAAGACTTCACTTGCTATTTAGGGTAGGCCAGGAAATAAACCATAGGGTAGGATGTTTAGAGACCATCTTAGCCAGCCCGAAAGCTGGCCTGAATGGAAAAGGGAAGGCAGGACAAGTCCCCAACCTTTGCCAGAAAGCCTCCGGGGCTGTGTGCCGATGCAGATGCTCCGGCTGTCCTCATCGTCTTCGGGAGGCCGGCTGAGGTCATCCCAGGCACACTTGGCACTGACACCACTCAGGTTGGAGCCATCTGTCTCGATGCCTTTGTCAACTCTCTCCTGCTTGAAAAGAACCAAAGAACCAGAGTTCCTTCAGAGAACTGGTGGCCCAGGGTCATAACCATCCTTCCAGCCACTACCCTTCCAGTATAAACCCTTATAGGTATGAAGTGTGGACAGCTTTGGGGAGAGCAGTGTCTCTGACCTTGTTCTCTGGTTACACACATGACAGGTCTGGCCAGCCATAGGACTAGGGATTAGGGAATAGGGATTAGGGGAAGCCAGGAATGAAGAAGCCATGGAAGCTTCTTTACTGTCAACCTCCACCACAATGGCCTCTGTGCCTCTTTCAGAGCCCTGACACTGCTCAACCTGTTGGATCTCAGAGTTAATGTCAAAAAGACAAGATTTACTTCCCTGAGGAAAAGCTGAGTCCTTTCCCTGATCCTCTAGCAAGAACCCACTTCCCCACTGCTACCCAGGGCTGCAGTTCTCTCTTCAACAGCTAGAGGGGGCCACCACACCAGAGCAGAAGGGCTCCCTTTCCACAGCAGCCAGCTAACTTACTTGGCAAAGGGCTCTGGATAGAGTTCTTTGACGTTTCTTGGGCTGAAATGGAGGTCTGAAGCACAATGACCATTTGCACACTTCCCCGGGAGGCCTGTCTTTGTGTAGACCTTGGCACTGCTTAGTCCAAATGCTCTCCAAATGGCCTCAAGGAAGAGCTGTACTCAAAACATCCCTGGATTTTCTGGTAAAACACAGTTCTGTGGTGCTGGGCTTTGGATCAAAGGTCACCTGGAAGGCTCTAACAACCTTGCCAGAAACAGCCATCTAGGCCAAACAAACCTCCTGTGACTAAGCACCTCAAGAGAGCCTGCACTTCCCTATACCAGGCCTTCTCCAGGGCTCCCAGACAGGGGACTGCTCTTACGTTGTAGTCACAGGTGACCTTCTTCCCATAAGTTCACTCTCTTCTCTCTTCTGGTTCTACCATCAGCCTGGGTGTTATTGGGGTGGCAGTGAGCAGGCTACTAGCTCTAGATAGAAGCAAGTGGGTAAAGTCTGCTTGGGGGAGAGCCCACCCTTCCCACTGGCTGTCTGAGGCCTTCGTCTAGGCAAGCTATGGACTTCTTGATGCCATTAATCCAGCCCACTACTTTAAAAGTACAAGGACAGAGTTAAGACTCACAGAGGTGAAACAAGCTTCTAATCTCAACTACTCTAGAGGCTAGGTCAGGAGGACAAGTTCAAGGCCAGATTGGGCAACTTAGTGAGACCCTGTCTCAAAAGAGCTGTGGATATAGATCAGTAGTAGAGTACTATAGTGCTTGCCTCATATGTATGAGACCCTAGGTTTAAACTTCATTATTAAAAAAAAAAAAAAAAAAAGGAGGAGGAGAAAGAAGGAGGAGAAAGAGAAGAGGAGGAGGAAGAAGTGAAGGAGGAGGAAGAAGAGGAGGAAGATGAAAAGGCTTGCTTGTTAAGGCACAGGATACACTGCTAGTTAGTGGAAAAGCTTATAATCAAAAGGAATGTAAAGCAACTTTCAACCTAGAAATGCAAAGCAGTATTCTCATTTGGTACACAGGGCTACAGGGAAAGTAAGTTACACCTTCTCATTTCTTTTGCAGTGTGGGGAATTATACTCAGGGCTTTGCATATGCCAGGCAAGCACTCTGGCCCTGAGCTACATAAGCAGCCCTGAAAAGTGGCACTTTCTCTCCTGGATTCCTTGCTGGATTGTCAAGGACTACTGGTGCTGTGGGTCCTGCTGGGTGTAGTCTCAGGGAGCCTGAAGACTCGGGAGAACAGTTCTTGGCATGCACAAAGAGGATGGGTTGCTTTACCCCATCAGTTCAAGGGGCCAAGTTCTTTTTGAGTATTTGGCACTTAGAAAGAACAGGGGCCAGACAAGAGCCCACAGTGCCCCAGACTGGATCTCAGTGAGGATAACATTCATAGCTCCTGGTTCTTGCATTAGCAGAAGCTATATGAAAACTAAATTTACAAAGGATCCTGGAAGCAATTTGAACATCCCAGGGTTGATGGCACCAGGAAAACAGAAAAGCAACATCTGTGAATGAAGAGGATTTATGCCCAAGAACCCACAGGTCAGCAGTAGGAAACCCAGAGTCTGCAGGCTACATGTTCATCTGCCCTCACTCCCTGCTACAGGACACAAAACTCCTGGAACCTGCCCTGTGGCCTGCCAGAGCTTTAGAGAAGCATGAAAAGGGACCTGCCCTCAGTGGACTGGTAGTGAGGGGACCAAAAGCAGCCAAAGGCTAGGTGGTCAGCGGCCTGCTGACCCTACCCCTGCCACAGAGAGGCAACGATGCCCTGCAGCTTGCAGGATTTAGTGCTGTGATACTAAAGGGAACCCTGGCATTCTGTATCAGTGGCCAGAGAGGGGCATCGGCAGGCCTGAGGGCCTAAAGATTCCTTCACACATCAAGGTAGAAAGTGTGCTGGGAAGAGTGGCAAGATCGTTAGACTAATCAGTACTCAGCCTGCAGCTAGGCTGCAGGTCAGTATAGTGTGTGTGTTATAGAATAAGGGTGGCTGTGGAGTGATTCTTGAAATAGTCTATGTTCTTTTAAGAAGGAGGAATGGGGGAATAAACTCTGGGCAAGGAAGCAATATCCATTATAATTACGTTCTTTTGTTGCTAGTAATCTAATTTTTAAGTTAATATATAATTTATACATAATAAAATTCATCCCTCTTACATGTACAAATACATGTTACTGAGACTCCTGGGCTGAGAGCTCTACTCTTTTATGCATATTGAATTTGGGGGACAAGTTCCAAATCATGCCATATTTCTACTCACTCACACACAAAGCTCCTCCTTTTTCCCAGGATGAAAGCCAGTGCTATTTGGAAGAGGCCTAGGCACAGTGTGCAAGCAAGGTTTTCCTCACTCAAGACATACTTGCAGGTGTGGATCGATCTCAAATATGGTCTCTCCCCTCCGCATGTCAGTTATCAGCCAGGGGCCGCCAGCACTGTGGACAAGGAAAGGGGAAATGATAACGAGGATCTGGGACTGATGCTCTGGGCTAACAGCATTTCCTTTTGCTGTTCTAGGCCCAGAGGTGGTGAAGGGCCATCTGGGAGGGAGTAAAAGGAGGGGCACACATGTGGGGTTGGGTGAAGGAGGAATACCCACCCCCGAGACCCAAGGAAGCAGGCCCCCATCCAGGGGGACATGTACTCACATGGGCACTGTCCTCAGCAGCTCCAGGATGCCCTGCCCATTCCACTGCTGGGCAGAGTGTAGCTCCTCAGTGCAGACGCCCACAATCTGAGGTCCAGGACAAGATTTCATTGTGTGAATGACCGTCCCTTTCAGAAGCTCAACTACCTAGGCTCTCTCAGGGGAATCTCAAATAGGGTCTACAGGTAGGATCTGCTCCTGGGCTTCTGTGTCAAAAGTGGGGTGGTTCCTATAGGAGAGAGCAGCTGCCTGGCTAGGAGATGCCTGGGTCCACAGGCAGGCACTGAGGCTTGATCACATGTCTAGTGGCATAAAGCCTAGCTTTTGGCTGCAGAGGGAAAAACCAGAGCCAATGATAACTCAAGATAGGTTCTCAGGTCTCTGGGAGCAGGAGTGGGCCAGGAATGCCAAATCCTACAATGGCTAAGGCTTTGTCAATCTCAATGACACCAACTGCACTTTGCCTAGATATCATCAGAATTGAAAGAGAGCACTGGTGGCAGCTGGGGACATCACACCCATTGGCGAAGTATGAACTAAGCTCAGGCCTGTCTTCCTGCTGGGATGCCCTACCCCCTTCTGCCATTTCAGAAGGTATAATCAGACCACCCAAATGTACCTAATAATCCATCAGAAGGAAGAGAGGATCAAGAGGAGAAATCTTTACTACCCATCCCCACACCTGTCCAGCCTTCTGGGGTTTCCCACAAGGGCAGTTCCAACACGGGCAACCTGTCAGCACCTCACCTGGAGGAAGGTAACGAGCCCAAATGGTGTCTGCACAGGCTGCATCTGCGGGTCCTCTGTCAGCAGCATATGCTGGATTCTTGACTCACTGTTATCCAAAGGGCTATGCCAAGACACATGGTCGCCGCTACAGAAGGTGTTTTCTGTGGAGAGACAGGAGGGTCCTCAGCATTTGGATCCAGGCCTGGAATCCACCGTGGGACCTCAGAAGCTCAGGCTGGGAAGCTTCTGAGCCTCCTAGAGAGGCCTAACCTCTGTTCCTGAGGGAAGAACTTTGGCCATTTCCAAACCACCAAATCATTCCTGCTCGTTCCTTCTGTTTGTCCTTGAGAAAAGACAGGTTGCTACTATAAATGTTCACTTGACCCAGGAAGGCCAAATATCCTATTCTTCCCCAGTGCCCTCACCCGAGGGGGGAGATGGCAGCCATGATTATGTCTGCCAAGAATCAGGGGCTTCCCAGTGGAATCACCTGACCAGCAGTGTACAGGGAGGCTAGACAGCAGTATAAAAACCTTTCTCCTTAGAAAAACAGATCAGGGTACTCACTCTGTAGTCCCAGGCTGGCCTCAGACTCAGTGAAACTCCTACCTCTGCCTCCCAAGTGTTGGAATTAAAGGCATGTGCCACCACACCGGCTATACAATTTAATTCACAGATCACATGCATCCTCTTGTTATATTTTGTAGCTACTAGCAAAGCATAATGTTTAATTTCTAAAGATAAAAGCATTAACTAATTCCTTCTTATGTCCCCTAATGTTACCCAACCATCTTTCCCACCCAAGACACAGGCTCAGTTAGTCACCTTCCCTTCAACAAAGCTCATTCAGGAGGAGGACTGCTTCTCCAGCAGAGTCAAGGGGCCAAGAGAAGGCATGATGTAGGCAGAGCCAATGAAAATCCCCAAGTTTCCTGCCTCCTGCTAGCATACCTTTCTTTCACTAAAGTGTCTAAAAGTAGTTTGCATCCTTTACAATTAAGAAACAATCCAGCCAGGTGGGCGTGGTGGCTCACGCCTTTAATCCCAGCACTAGGGAGGCAGAGGTAGGAGGATCACTGTGAGTTAGAGGCCACCCAGAGACTACATAGTGAATTCCAGGTCAGCCTGAGCTACAGTGAGACCCTACCTCGAAAAAACAAAAAAAACAAAAAAA
>PVHP010053645.1:0-10611 GCA_004024765.1 Zapus hudsonius | reverse complement strand
ACATCTTCCTACCACTGTTTGCAGTACTGTGGAGGAGGTGATGTCCACCCCTCTGCTCATGCCGTCATTTTCCCTGCCAGGATGGAGTCTCCCTGGAGTCTGTAAGCCAAATCAACCCATTCCTCCAAAAGGAGCTTTTGTTTGGGTTCTTTCTGTGCAACAACTAGAAAGCTGACTGCAACAGTCAATAAATAAGTACAAGATGAAGTAGATAAAGATCAGACACAAGTAATGCAAATTGTCTTCATTTTTCCAGAAATACATAGCATTTGGAATTCGATTCAGATATTCAGCACACTTTTCCAAACTGACTTATTGTTTTGTGAGTATATTGACCATGATGATAGCAATGATTTTTTTGTAAATTTCTCAACCTCATTTAGTTTGTTGAACATCTCTGCACGTAGGAGAAATGCTTATTTAATTGCATTCTTTCTTTGTTACTGAGAATTCTTGATAAAGAATGTAGACATTGCCAACAGTTGATGTGTACATGTGTTCAATGACAAGAAAAAAAAAAAGTTTAATATTGATACCAGAAATGAAGATGCTTAAAATGTTCAAAATTCATTCAAGGACCTTTCCTTTTTAGCTTAAAAGTACTATCATCTTACTAAAGACACTTTCATAGGAGACATTTACTTTGATTAGAACTGTTTAATAGTGTATGTTCAAGGTAAGGTATGCTCATGTTTATATAAAGATTTTTTCAAATAATCCATTATAAGCATTCTGAAGTGTGTTTCATGATGAAAGATATAGCACACCACTACATAGCAATTCTCAGGTCTGTAAAGCAGCCAAATAACTCAAGGTTGGTAAAGCAGTTGATTTTGGAAATAATGCATTTGCTAAATATAGATGGTGGTTTAGTGATATATAGACTATGTTATTTTTGATTATATCACATACACATATATATGTTAAATGACATTGATTTCACTTAAATCTAGTACTTATTTTCTATACTCATTCAAGTTATGAAATATATATATATATATATATATATATATATATATATATATATATATATATATATATATATATATATATATATATATATATATATATATATATATATATATATATATATATATATATATATATATATATATATATATATATATATATATATATATATATATATATATATATATATATACAATCCTCAAAAAATTACTAAGTACTAAAATACTTTCAATTTTAAAATGCCTTTTGTACTATAACTGAATAAATTGTTGTGTGATTTGATATGCTCTCTTACCAGTAGTAATTGATCCCATTCTATGAACTACATCTTTGAAAGGTTGCCCTAAAGCTACAGAAGATAATATAGCAATCATGCTCTAGCCCAGCACTTACTGATATTCAAATGACCAAATAGGTTTGACAATAAACTAATGTGATTTTTTCATGCCAATTGGCTATTTCTGTATCCAAAAATATCTAAATATGTGATGAATTAGAAATTGTTATCTTGACATTTGGATATAGCATTACTACAGATGGAATATGACTTCAAATGATATCAACAATCTACATAAAATACATTGTTTAAAATACATATTAGCATTTGGCAAAACTGGGATCTGACCTTTGGAGATAATTAAGTTTTATAAGTCTGGTATGAATGTGTATTATTTTACTTGTACCCAGTAAGGGGAATAAAAATGACTATTTTAAATATTTATTATTCTGTTAATAAAATCAAAAGAACTTCTTTGTTTGGGGGAATTATGATGTTTGAGAATTTAAACTGTATGAATGTTAATTAAATTTATTAATTTATATTAAAAGAAATTTTGGACTTAACACAAGCATGCTAAACCAAAAAGGACTTTGTCCTAGAAGACGTGTGGTAATGTCTGGAGATATTTTTGGTTTCGCATAAAATACACTGCTGAAAACTAGTAGAAGAGATGACTCGGAGGTTGGGGCACTAGCCTCTAGTGCCTGGGGCCCTGGGGTTCAGTTCCCCAGTGCCCACATGGGCCAGACTCTCTCTACTCTCTGTCTCTATGTCTCTCTGCCTCTGTCTCTCTCTCTCTCTTCCCTAAACCTCAGAGAGAGTGATATAGACATATTATTATTTTGTTACATTTGTTGCTAAATTTTAAGCTACTCTTCTGCAACAACAGTAATTTATTCTTGGGAAGTAAACAGTTATGTATCTTTAGTATCTACTTTCTACTCTAAAAATCAATGCATCAGTTAATGAAAAATCATTACATTATTACTTAAAGAAGATTCTTCAAACATGACCAAGGCTTAGAGTATCCCCAATCTACAGGTGTGAGAAAAGATGTTTAGAAAGACATATTATAAAGCACATCACATCAAGAGAATACTAGTTTCTCTCCTATTGGCTTATATTACCTCCCATCCATGGGTTTGTAATTGACTTACAAGTATCAGATATGAATTCTGTTCTTCAGAGTGAATCTTCTACCTATCCCAAAGGCAGTTTCTTTATCCCAAGATAACCCTGTTACTATTGCACCAGTAATCAAATCTTGCAAGGCATGTTGATAGTAGGGAGGGTCCATAATGGATCAGGAGTTATTGGCAATTCTTCTCCAGCAGCTCCTAAAACTTCTGTGAGCACCAAAAAATTTAGACTGTAGGAAGCTTCTACTTCAGTCCTAGCCTTATATTTCCATGTCCTATAGCTGAAACATGTGGTATTGTTAGTAATAGATATTTATCGTCTAGTTCTTTGATGATGCCAACTGCAGGGGCAATAACTCCTGTTCTTTTCAGGGACTCATGATACCCCCTGGCCTTCGTAGCCACTTTGATTAACCTTTCCTAAGAGCATAGGGTGTCTTCATTCAAACCCTTTAATGAGCTATTTTCTCTATCTTATTAGATGTTTTATCAAATCTGTAAGACTATTAGGATGAAATAATTAGGATTAAATAATGAAATTAGGATGTAAGACCATTATGATGAAACAGTAAAACCTTTCAGAGGCTAGAAAGGATCACTGAAGGCCAACGTTTGTCAACTTTATGGAAATGTCACTTGTTCTTGGATAGCTGAAGAAATTAAAAAAAAAAGAAAACTAGCATGTTTTAGTTTAGCCCTCAAAGACACTATTAGTTGCATCAATTGTTTTCTGAAAAGAGCAATATTGAGTACATTGGCATGGGGAGGATATCACCCCATCTAGTCTCCCAAAATCTAGTCTTTCAGTAATTTTCAATGAGCCTCCTCATCCTAGGATGCTGGTCTCTATGCCCCATCAGCCTCTGCCCTTCATCTAGCCCAGGTCCAAGGGAGAAAGGGTGCTTTAGTCTATTGTGCCGGCTACTGCAGCCAGTTCCTCACATCTGAAAATATCTGGACCAACATCATGGTCCTTTTCCCATCAACCACGTCTAATTTCTGAAATTGCCTCAGGCTCAGCAGGCAATCTCTATCCGGAATATACTTTTTTTTTCAGGAGAGAAATATATACTGCATATTCTGGGAAGGTATTTGCTCACACCTAAGACAAGCTTAATCTTTTTCATCTAAATAGTTTTAATTATTTCTGTCTTCTTTGAACTGTAATTCCAACTTTGAAGCCTCACAGAGACTCTGTAGGGTAATATTTTCCTGTTATTTCTCCCTGGAATTTCTGGGTCAACATAAATCTTATCACACTTGCCTTTGAATGGCACATACCTACCTACCTCTTTGTCTACAGTGACCTTCTTTCAAAATCTCTTGATGGCATTACCATTTAATGAATATGATGTACCTGCAGATCTAAAACACTGACATCCTCTGGAGCCTCTCATCTTTTTAAAGATCATGTGCCACCATGAGACTAAACCAAGCAGTCCCAATGTACCTGAGTTAACTTCTTTTTCAACTTTCTGCTAAACACAGTTTCATCAGACCCATGACGCTGAATATCTCCCCAGAAGCCCATCTGACACCAAACTGTGTAGAAAAGAGGAGATTTAGTCACACAGGTGGACAGAGCCAGGATAGCACCTGAAAGACTCTGGCCCAAGCAGCAACACATCTACTTCTAAATCTTACTTTCAGAGGAAATGGGAAGCAGGCAGGCAAGTGGGCATTCCAGAAACAGATATGTGATGGTCAGCACAAAGAAGAGGAGAGGAGTGTACTGAGGGGAAAATTCAAGACTGAGTATGTGGCAATTGTGCAGTTCTTATCTCTAGGAAGAAGGACTGACCAGACTCCAGATTCTTGGGCTGGTAGGGTAGTGATCAGTGGGTCGGGGGTGTGTGGCTACGGGTTGGCAAAGCAGTCCAGACTTTCTTTCTTAGCAACTTTGTAATTTTTCATTGTTCCTCCACATCTGGTGAACTTGACATCAAATATCACCTCTCAAATGCTCAGTTCTCTCAGTAATGACTGCCTTCACTCCCTTGTTTTCCTGTCTGATTTTCACTGGACCTCAGCCACAGATAATAAAGTATATTCTGATGGCTCGTAGGAGCCAATCCATTATGGACTGATTTCTCTTATATTACCCCACAGTATGATGCATTTGTCATATGGACAGGTGAGTACTTATATTACTAAGTTTTCTTCCTCTGTGGCATTTAGACTGATTCCATCTGACCAAGGATTCTTGTTTAAAAGTGTTTTTTTCCCCAATTCTAATAGTTCAGAGAGTGTGAATTCTCTAGTTACTGCAGTTTACTGTTTTGGGTCATTATTAATAACCATCTGCAAACCAAATCATGGATTTTCCTTCTTCTATATTAAAGGCTCAACCTAACAAGTGTCTTCTATCACTTTGAACTCACTCATCTTTTCCCTCCTCTCTGTCTGAGTCTTTTCTGCAGATCTGGAGTCCAGGAAGGACTCCTTAACACAGAACTGATTAGTCCTCATTCCCAAATATTCTGCCAACTGCTAGACATGGAAAGCCAACACCTCCATCTTCAGGCCTCCTCTTTCCATTTTTCGTGCACACCCAGAGGCTATTCTGAGAAGGGCATCCACATGTTTTTTTCTCCCATTCAATTCCCCCTTTAAACGGGGAAGTTTTTTTTTTTTTTTTTTTTTTTTTTGAGCAGACAGCTGAGACTCAGTGGCCAGATAATTACAGACAGCAAAAGTCATGTGACAGCTGCCACAGCCTCCTGATGTTCCCACCGTACACATGCTATTCTCAATATTGCAATATAATCTCTAGTCCATCAGTTTTTCAGGGGATAGACCATACTCAGGAAGCAAATTTTAGTCACCAGGATTCCCTGAGTCTCTAACACCCATTCTTGATGATTCATACAAGCTTGCATATCACAGAGATGTTAGAACTGGTACTTGGGAAAGCAAGGAAGCACTTCATCCCTATCACACAGGGAAAAGAAGTCACCTAGGAATGGTCTTCATGGGCTCTCCATCCTCACACAGATCAGCCTTAATTGCATGTCTCATTGTATGGGTCATACAACAGCTCTTCCCCAATTCATCTTTGATTCTGCCTTTTCCTGTTTGGGTGCCAGTTGTGTTCACATTTGGGGGAACTGTCATAACTGGTTACTGCCTGGGTTTCCAGGATCTTAGTACTTTGTTTAAATAAATGGATAAAATGCACACATAATATCAAGCAGCAAGAAGTTTTATTAAGTGCAAAGTGATAGTATATTGCCAAGAGGGGTATTGGGACACTGAATGGAAACAAATTCAAGACCCCAGGTTCTTACCTGCCATTCTCTTTATGAGATTTTAGGGGAAGAAGGAACTGGTTTTTGAGGGTCTAATTTGGGTAGTTATCTGGTTGGACTACATAACCTTTTCTCAATTGCTAAAGCCCCTTTCCATGATGCATCTTATTTTAATTATATATGTGCCTAATTTTGCATAGTATAAGAGGATAAACAGGAATTCTCCCTAAAACTTCACTCAGAGGGGACAGTTTGCTTTGCTAAGCATGCACCCACAATCAATTCAATGACATGACCCCTGTGTCTATGGGTGTTCTTAAAGGTTTGGAGGAGAGGACGGATATTCTATTGTTCAAGTGGGATATGCACGCAGCTCAATGCAGTTATGATACCCATGTTGCCCTTAAGGTGATAGGTGCATTGTTAGAAAAATGGTGTGTTTATTGGCCAAGCCATGTGATATCTAGTGTTGCTCATCTATGTTTGCCTGTTTCAGGCAAAATAAACAAATGATTGAGCACCTCAGACAGAGCACTTATAACAGACCTCGAGAATAAGTCTACCCTAATGTAGCTTTTGAAGCAAAGAGGTTTTTTTTTTTCTGTTCTTTACAGAAGCAAGAGTGAGATGTTACTAATAGAAGCATAAGTGACTCAAAGGCAGCTGCATAAAGTAAGGCCCACACCATCCCTAAAGCCTAATACACACTATGCAAACAGGCTCATCAAAGAAGGTCTTCTCACCAGCAGTTGTTTACTGTGCTTATAATCTTGAAGATTGTCCTTGTGAAGGAATCTCACTTCATGAGCTTTCCAAACACTCACAGTTTTATGAGTGTCCTGAACCTTCTAACTTCTTAAATCTCCTCAGGCTTGGGAATGTGGTTAACTTCTTGAGTCACACAAGGGAGTTTATCAGCTTGGAAGAAATAGCTACACAACAGACTTCTTTCATTCCAGCTATATTCTTTTTATAGGCAATAAATGAGATTGAAGAGAATGGACTAGCTTTAATTATCATTGTTAATAATTAGTCATGGTGTATTTTTAAGATTTTATGTCTGCACATAGATCATGTTAGTTTAATTATGGTAGTTGCTTCAAACACACTCATCAGGATATTTATAGAATTATTATTATGTCTTTTCTATCAAATTTTTTAATAACAGTCAACCTAACTTTAAGTTCCTCATGTCCATAATCATACCTGGAAAAGAATACTGAATCTAGCACACATGTTATCATTGCTCTACCCATGAGGATAATTCTGAAAACAGCCCACTCGGGGATGAAGAAAACCAGTGCTGTAGAAACCAGGTGCAAGGACATGCTAAATACAATTATAGGGGTTATTTCCACTGATTATGATCATGATGGTTAATGTTTAGTTATATCCATATAATTTCAGTAAATGGAGTTGATCACCATATGGCAGAATTTGACTTACTATGAAAGAGCAGACATACACAAGCATTCCGGTGATCATGATGTCTTTCCTTAATGTACAGATGTGTCCTTTTAAAAGATATGTATCTACATTTATAGCTATGCAAATATAGCTCAATATACATGAAAATTTGAAATCCCAAACTAGTTTAAGTGATGACTTCCATAGAAAAGATAAAAGATATTCTTATCTTCATTCACCACAAAATGATTTACCACTGAGCACATCTAAAATAGATGCACTCTGTTGCGTTTCAGTATTTTGTGGATCAGTAGCATCTGTTCAATGAGAGGAGGGTTACTAGCTATTAGCTGTGAGCATTAAAGTGAACAGAGATGCAAGTAATCTAAAATTATGCTGTATGTCTCTTATAGAAGTTTTACTCACAAAATTATAGTTACAAGAATATGATTTATCTATCTATCTATCTATCTATCTATCTATCTATCTATCTATCTATCTATCTATCTATCATCTATCTATCTATATCTATCTATCTATCTATCTATCTATCTATCTATCTATCTATCTATCTATCTATCATCTATCTATCTATCTATCTATCTATCTATCTATCTATCTATCTATCTATCTATATATGCACATACATTTAACATTTATACTGGTCAAGGTTTTAATGCTTTAATGCTGAGATTTCACATTTGAAGCATATAGAATTGGGCAGAGGGATGTAGTTCAGTGGTGGAGCATGTCTTTAGCTATTGAGAGGCCTGAGATTTCATCATCAGTGTCTTCCAATACTAGTATTTTTTAAACATAATATCTTTCATTTACTTAGCACCCTGGAGAACTCATCATTTATACAGTATCCTAACCTCTGAATAGCTTTCAATTTTCTCAAGACAGTAGGACCCAGTTTGGCAACACTGTAATCTAAATTACTTTTAATTATAACACATAAAAGGAGTGAAGTATTTTCTCTCTTTCTTAATATTGTGTACATTCCCTACTCCTAATAAGAAGCTTACCTGCGTACCTCTCAGGGAAGTAAAAAGTTTTATAGTATATAAAAATGATTGACAGCTAGAAATAATCTACATAGGCTTTGCATAGTACGTGATTCTGAAATGACCTTTGGTTTAGTGTAGAGCTTCGTTGTGAATATCTCTTCTTCCTACCAAATCAGAAGCCATAATAAGCATGGAATGCAAAATCAAAAACTTTTTGGGATATTCTACTCAGCATAATTTTCTACTCAATATTTTTATTCTGGCCTTAATTCCAAGGTCTAGGATTTGTTTTTTGTTTTTTTTTTTTTTTTTTTTTTTTTTTTTTTTTTTTTTTTTTTTTTTTTTTTTTTTTTTTTTTTTTTTTTTTTTTTTTTTTTTTTTCATTTTGCTTTTTTTGGGACATTTGAAATGGCTTCCTCTCAAATTTGCATTATGACATATGCTTAATATTATTGTTATTGGCAATTTCACTCAAGGAAAGACATATTAGAACCAGTCCATTCACATTAGGCATTAAAGAACTTTTTATTTTATTTTATTTTTTTTTAGTTTTTCGAGGTAGGGTCTCGCTCTAGTTCAGGCTGACCTGGAATTCACTATGTAGTCTCAGGGTGGCCTTGAACTCATGGCAATCCTCCTACCTCTGCCTCTCCAGTGCTGGGATTAAAGGCGTGCACCACCACGCCCGGCTTGTTTTTATTGTGTTTTAATTCAAATGTTATATAAAGACAGAAGTCACAAATGATCACTATAAACAATCCTCAACAAGTGATTTATTAATAAATACACTGGACCTGAAATATTTGAAAGCATACTGAATTCTGTTACAGTATAGCTAGATGCCAAGCCATTTGCTAAGAATTGAACTGAGATTGCATGGGTGTGCCTCTACAAAGTTTCTGAGATAGAATTGTGAAGGTTCAGGCAACCTCTATAGACACACTCCCCCTGAGTGGGAGGTGTCTAGCTGCAGCTAAAACCTAGGCACTAAAACTGATTGGTCAGGTATGAACCAACCACCTGTGTCCCTCCTCACCTAGGGCAGCAAATACTCACTGACCAGATAATTCTGTCTCTGCTTCCACATGGAGTCCTAGAAGAAGGATTCTGACTCTCCAGGGACCAGTAAGGTCTCCCCAGCTGCCACCACAGCCTGTGGTGAGGGGCTGGAAGTCTCTCCCACCTGAATCTATTCTTCTCATCTTTCCCCTTTCTGCTTGTTTAGCTGAACAAAATAAATTCTGTTAAAACTCTGCACATTTTCTCCCTACACTGGTGGCTGGACATGGTGGTTGGGCTGCTTCCCCTATCTTTTTCCCAAATCCTTTGAACTGACTCTAATCTAGAATAAACCTGTGAGATAAGAAAATGCTTTCTGTCGAAATTGTCCAGTTCATTGACATTTTGAGACAGGAATTCTGGGGGAAGTGCAGCAGTGAAGCCCCAGGTGTTCCCCCGCTGTGCCCAGTTCCTGCTAGAGAAAGCGTATTGAAGTTAATTCCCAGATGCATACATTTTTATTGTAATTTGTCAAAGTTTGGAGATGAAATACCTATCAAAATGATACTTGGGTGCAGTGGTGCATGCCTAGGGTCCCAGAAATCAGGAGACAGAGGAAGGAGAAATACAATTTTAAGGTCAATCTGGTCACACCAGCATTTCCAGGGCAGCCTGGAAAACATGAGACCCTGCTTCAAAAATAAAGAAAAAAGACAAAAAGTAAAGAAAAAGGATAATCTATGTATAAATCAGAAAATTCTTTGAAATTCGAAAGAAGGAATCTAAGTTAAGTAATCTCTGACTTTAATATTTATATAGTAAATATTGTTGTAAAAAGAATTTTACATGAGTTTTCTGAAATATCTTGAAATCCTATTCTGATTAATGATTTCAATGCATTAAAAAATTATGAAACCTTCTTAAGCATGTGCTAGTTTAATAAATTCCTTAAGTCACAGGAAAATAAATAATTTTATAATATAAATTTGTCTTCTTACCCACAAGTGAAATTTTCCTTTTATTAAGTTTGTGTTTTTCCCTCTTGAACAGTTTAGAATGGTAACCAGCTCCCAGATAGTAGTAGCTTGTAGAGTTAAATGGAAATATATTACCTAAGAATTGGGGCATTTTCATGTCTTCAATGGCATAATGACAAAACAAAAAGAAAATGTCAACCATTTCTAGTTCTATGTAAACACGTGTTTGAAACATTAACAAAATACATAAAACAAACAAATTCAACCTTTAAATCTTTGAGATAATATATTAGTGGGGCATTTCTTTATGAGTCCTTGACACATTTTTTATAAAACTTACATTTTATACTTCTAAATTTTGTTCTAGAAATTCAATTAATAAAGGAACCTTTGATTGGAAATGGGGATTTAGGGCAAGATGCACCGGATCCCATACTCTTGGGCTCCCAAGAAAAGATGCACTATGCGAATGTCTGATAGGGAGGCTACTAAAAATAGAAACTAGGCAATCCAGAATGGTCTATATGTGTTAACCTATACTGTTCTAACTCTCCAATGGAGATTGTATTTGTATTTTTCAGG
>PVHP010053644.1:0-10658 GCA_004024765.1 Zapus hudsonius | reverse complement strand
GTCTCTGCAGCCCAGATGCAACCATTCTTTCTCAAGGAGAGGTCCCTAGCGCTGGAGAACCATACCTGCTTATTGTGACCCAGGGAGATCTCTGCAGCCACGGTCACGGCTTCTTTGTTAGACGCAATGGCACACCTCACCGAATGCCACTCCTCCACTGGCTGCAGATGCAACGTGTTCGTTTAACCGCTTTTCAAGCTTTCCACCCGAGACCCGGCCCGTGAACCCAGGGCCTAGACCGGAGGGCCCAGGTAGAGCTGCCCACCTCTGGGGGCGTCCGAGCTCACCTGGACAGCCTCGCTCCCACAGACGCGCTCCCGACCCTCGGTGCACACGGTGTCAGCCTGAAACGACAGCGATCGCCCATGCGCACTGAGCCCCCCAGCGGCGGCGGGGAGAATGGCGTCAGCGCGGGCGGGGCGCTAGGACCCCGCGGAGGGCCGCGAGCGCGAAAGTCTCGCGATATTTGCGTTTGAACAACTCGGCGGGCGCCGGTCATGGCAGCGGCGGCGGTGCCGCGAGCTCGGAACCGGCTCTTCCGAACCTACGGGGGTCGGGACGGCTTTCGACCTCTGCTGCAGCCGAGCCGGGCCGCCGTGCAGTGGTTCTCGCCCGAGGACCGGAAGCGTCTGTTCAGCAGCGACTCGAGCGGCGGCGGCGGCAGCGGCGGCGACACCTTGCAGTCGGTCACTTCCGACCACGACACCTCGCAGTCGGTCACTTCCGACTCCGACGACGACCCCGACTTCTCGATCGGCGGGGGGTCCCGGGACCTCAGGCCGACCCAGCCCGCCGCCACCCCCAGGCGCCTCCGGCTCCGAGCTCGGCCCCCGCAGAAGTGCAGCACCCCGTGCGGGCCGCTCGGACCGCCGCCCTCCCCGGGCCGCAGCCCCCGGGACCCCGACGGCGACGACGAGCTGGGCACCAGCGCCTCCCTGTTCGGATCCCCGGTCTCGGCCGACTCGTCCTCTCCAGATGCTGCCTCCACCGCCGCCCGCAGGGACCGCCGCCGCCACCTCCCGGAAGCCCCCCTGGTTTTAGCATCTCTGCCCCGTCCCCAGGAACATGGCAGGTTCACCAGATTGTCCCGCCGAGCCCGAGTCAGCCGCGGGTCAGCTTTCATCCACCTCGCCGACGACTCGGGGAGCCCCGTGGTGTCTGAGTTTGGGACCGATGACAAGAGCGGGAAGGGGTCTTACTGTGAGAGGCTGAGGTCGAGGAGAAACAGACCAGAGGGCCCCGGTCTGTCCCATCAGAGCTCGGGGCCATCAGGTGTGCGGGGAGGGGCCGTGGGCACAGACGGTGGGGAGACCAGCGCTTCCAGGGGGGCTCATGGACCCGGGAGAGCCAGCAGGCCTAAGGGGACTAACCCAGGCTGCAAGAGGAAACGCCAGGAAGCAGTCCTCCAGTCCAAAAAGAAGGGAAAACGATCATCGCCCTCCCAGGACCTGACTGGCTCGCAGAACCGGACCAAAACCAGGGCCTCCTTCAGTTTCCACAAGAAGAAGATCGTGGCCGAGCTGGGCAACAGGTCTCTCTCCCAGTCCTTCCTCTCCGAGTACTCCACCCCGGCCGTCCTGAACACCACCAACAACAGCGCGGTGACTTCGTGGCACTCGTCGTCTCTGTACTTGCTGAGCCCCTTGAAGACTCTGCGCGTGGCCGATCCGAAGGCCCTGGACGCTGAGAAGGTCTACAGGGAATGCAATCAGGACGGCCCTGTCCCCTTCAGCTCCTGCCTCTGGGCGGAAAAGCTGAGACGCTGCGAGAAGATCGGGGAAGGAGTGTTTGGCGAGGTGTTTCAAACAAGGACCGATCACAGGCCCGTGGCCTTGAAAATCATCGCCATCGAAGGACCCGATTTAGTCAACGGATCCCATCAAAAAACCTTCCAGGAAATCCTGCCTGAGATCATCATCTCCAAGGAGCTGAGCCTCCTGTCCGAGGAGGTGGACAACCGCACGGCCGGCTTCATTGGGCTGAACTCGGTCCACTGTGTGCAGGGCTGTTACCCTCCCTCGCTCCTCCAGGCCTGGGATCTCTATCACTCAGCCAAGGGCTCTGCCAACGACCGGCCCGACTTCTTCCCGGAAGACCAGCTCTTCATTATATTGGAGTTTGAGTTCGGTGGGGTTGACTTAGAGGAAATGAGAACCAAGCTGTCCTCCGTGGCCACTGCCAAGAGCATTCTCCACCAGATCACAGCCTCGCTGGCCGTGGCAGAGGCCGCCCTGCACTTTGAGCACCGGGACCTGCACTGGGGGAACGTGCTCTTGAAGAGGACGCCCCACAAAGAGCTCCAGTACACCCTCCACGGCCAGACGAACTCCATCCCCACGTGCGGCCTGCAAGTCAGCATCATTGACTACACCCTGTCGCGCCTGGAGCGCGATGGCATCGTGGTGTTCTGTGACATTTCCGCCGAAGAGGACCTGTTTACAGGCGAAGGTGACTACCAGTTTGAGATCTACAGGTTCATGAGGCAGGAGAATGACAACCGCTGGGGCAACTATCACCCGTACAGTAACGTGCTCTGGCTCCATTACCTGTCGGACAAGATGCTGAACCACATGCGCTTCAAGCACACCTGCCAGACCAAGGCCATGAGGCACGTGAAGGAGAGGCTCCAGCACTTCCACAGGACGGCCCTCAGCTTCCGCTCTGCCACCGACCTGCTCTGCCAGCACAGTCTATTTAAGTGAGCCAGGGTGTCCTGAGCCTGAGACCTCTGCTGCTGCTTCCTTCCCGGCTCCACCCCAGCAGGCTGGAGGTTTGCAGTAAGCTTTTTAAAAGAGAGCTTTCTTTCCAAACAGTAACTGCAGTGTTGGTTGCTATTAACAGATGTTATAAAAATAAACCACTTAGGAGAGCAAGGGCGTCCACTTTACACGTCCTCTTTCTAACTGTGAGCAAGTGTGCCCTGAATTTGTTCTTTCTGTTTTTGAGCCCTGCACTTTATGTTGGCTGGTCAGCAAAGCCCAGGCTGGACCCCTGAGTGATCTGCAAATCCACACAGGAGGGAAGAGGAGGAGAGAGACAGTTTGTAGGGGAATTGGGAGGGAGAAATGTCAGCTCTGCAAAGGAAATTCAATGTGCTACTAATGAATTTTTGCTTATTTTCATCAAGAAAGGACAGATTCTGCTTTCAGATTTTAGTGGTTGATTTTCCTTTGGAATGTTATCCCCAATGTTTTACATGTGCTTGTCACTGGTGTTCTAAAGCTGGAGTTTGGTTGGTCTTTATTTTGTTTTTGGAGTACTGGGGATTGGACCTATGACCTTGCACATGGGACCAGGCTCTATCCTACCACAGACCCTCTTATTTATTTGCCTGGGGGGTGGGGGTATATCCTGCAAACCCCTGCTCATCCAGTTTTATATGAATGGCTAGGGAATTGAACCCAGGCCAGTAAGCTTTACAAGCAAGTGCCTTTAGCTGCTGAGCCATCTCCCTGGGGTCCTTTATTTGTTATTTGAAACAGGTTCTCACTAAGTGGTTCACTCTAGCCAGATGTTTTAACTTGCAGTCCTGCCTGAGTCTCCCAAGCAGCTGGGTTTACAGTCCTCTACTACCAGCCCGCTGAAGTTCTAGTTAGACCCTCTAGTCACTGTGGAGAGGTGTGATCATGATGAAAAAGGTTCCTTTAAGTACCTGAGTCTTTGTCAGATTCTTCACGCTTAAAATCTGGAGCGCGTATAACTTGATTGGGACACAAATTTGCAACTGGAATTCAGCTCCAAAGAGGTTTTCCCCATGTACCTGCCAAATAAAACCCGAGCCAGGGCTCAGAGCTCAGGCTGCCTGGCCCGCCGGAGCTCTGCAATGAGCACTGACTGAGACTTACGTTGAAGAAGAATTCCTTATGCTCAGACAGCCCCCGGCTTGTGTTCATGTACATCACCGATGGTCTGCAGTTGGGAGGACAGCATCAGGCCGCAGGTTCCTTTCTCATTGTGGTTGGTTGTCTTAAGATAGGGTCTCTCGTGTAGCCCAGGCTGGCCTCAGACTTGCTTATATAAAATGACCTTGACCCTCTGGTCTTCCTGATTGCTGGGATTAAAGGCTCATACCACTGCACCCAGTTGATACAGTGACCTTGTGAATGTTAGGCAGATGGTCTACTGACTGAGCTACATCCCAGCCCTGCCTTTCTCCTTTTTGAATTTGAACACTTGTAACTGAATAAATACCCTAGGATGGAGCACCGGATCCTTAGCAAGGAATTAAAGCTGACTGTGAACGTCATGGGAAGGCACTCAGGGTGAGGTGGAGTATCGCATTTGTGCTGTTGGGCTCTGCTGAGTGGCCTTAATTGCGCTCAACTCTACTTTATTTTTAAAAAATTATTTGTAAGCAGAGAGAGCATTTGGGTGCGCCAGGGCTTCTTGCCACTTCAAATGAACTCCAGACACATGCACCACTTTGTACATCTGGCTTTATGTGGGTACCAGGGAATCGAACCCAGGCCAGCGGACTGTGCAAGCAAGCACCTTTAACCACCGCTGAGCCATCTTCCCAGCCCCAACTCTGCTTTCCACCCCGTGGTCTCTCTCTTTCCTCCATAGTAGCCCACCATTTCCTCTTTCTATCAAGACCAGTAGGCACTGCTCCTGATGTCCTCACCCAGCCACTAGAGATCAGTGTCAGAGAAGAGCACTGCCCACCTCCACCCTGAGTGCCAGTTCTACTACCCACAGGAGTCTGTCTTCACTGCATAACATTCACACAGGCATTGGCCCCTCGGGAGTACTTACTTGGGAAGAACTGCGATGAAGGCGTGCTTGAATCGGAGGCTGTGGGTCTCTCTGGCCAAAGACCTTTCATTGGAACTGGGAATAAGAGTGTTAGTTCGCGTTACAACTAGTCTCCACTTAACAGTTGCTTCTGTACCCTGGCTTCCTAGGGTCATGTCTCAGGTAGAAAGATGGCCTAGAAGACCACACTGAGAGGACTACCACGTTGTCACGTCCTCCTGTCTCATGGTCACCAGCACCTCTGGTGTCTCCATTAGAAGCTAGTAGCATTGCATTGGAGCAGAACTGCCTTGAGAGCCCTTTTCCAACCACAGCCTGCCCTACCCTTCAACCTGGAGGCTCTGCAGAGTTAGGACTCCAGAGCTCGTTCCACCAGAATATACCCTAGTTTTACTTTGTGAAATAAAAACATTTCACATATTGGCCTGGAGAGATGGCTTAGCAGTTAAGGCACTTGCTTACAGAGCCTAACAACCCTGGTTCAATTCCCCAGCACCCACGTAAAGCCAGATGCACAAAGTGGTGCATGCATCTGAAGTCCATATGCAGCAGCTGGAGGCCCTGGTGCACCCATTCTGTCTCTCTTCTACTTCTCTGTTTGCAAATAAACCATTTCACATATCTTGGATGAGAGCAAACCTGGTCACACAGAGGTGGCCTGTGGGCTGGCTCCTGCGGGCGCCACAGGGCTCACTGCATGCACATAGAAGGAGATTGTTTTTCCAGGACTAGAACCCGAGTTGTGCAATACCATTGCTACTTACTTGGAGATGACCACAGTGATGTCTGCTGTCCTGTTTGGAAAGACATTCTCCTCCAGCTGCCAAACTATGGAGATGTTTGCCTATTTTAAAGGGGGAAGTGGTTACTTGATGCCTCTGTACTATCCAAGCTGCTTGTATTGATTGGGCAGCCCCAGGACATAGTTTACATTCCTCACATTTTTGTAACACAACATATTTAGACATCCATTATTTCATGTAATACCTCATCAGGCAAGTATGAAGTGAACTGGGCAGACAGCGTTATTCCCCTTCTACATCTAGAATCCCAGAAGCTTTCCAAAGTTTAGAGACCCTCCACCCCAACTCCAGGGTAATGAGAAGAGACAAGCAGCCAAGAAGGACTCACGGATGACCTCTTGAGTATGGGGTGACCAATCTTGCAGTTCATGGCCAGGACAGAAGCCAATGGCTTGGGATCATCACACTGAATGTCTGGAGAGGGGGGCTGTTCAAGCAGAAGAAGTTGCTATTCTTGAGGAACAAAAGAAGGGCAGACACCAATTCAACTTTTCTACGTGTCAGACACTGCCATGAGCCAGGGACACAGGTCAGACTTGGTACTTGGCTTCCTCATAACAGAGGTGAGTTTAAACACAGGGCCCAAGGAGTGGTCCTGTGAGACTGTTTCCAGCTGGCAGGATCTGAACTGGGGCGGGGACTAATGCAAAAGCACACTGAGATGGAGGGAAAGGCCTTCCCAGGCTCCCACACTGCCATATGCCCTTCCAACCAGAGCTCCTCATCTAGCCCACCAAATATAAAACAATCCTCCTGGGGCTGGAGAGGTTGCTCAGTGGTTAAGGTGCTTGCCTGCAAAGCCTAAGACCCGGGTTCAATTCCCCAGTACCCACATAAAGCCAGATGCACAAAGTGGTACATGCATCTGAAGTATGTTTACAGCGGCTGGAGGCCCTGCTGCACCCATTCATTCTCTCTCTCTCTCTCTCTCTCTCTCTCTCTCTCTCTCTCTCTCTCTTTCTTTCTTTCTTTCTCTGCTTGAAAATAAAATATTTTTTTAAAAGAGTCAGTATTTTTTTTTAATATTTTACTTATTCATTTTCAAGCAGAGAGATACAGAGAGAATACACCAGGGCCACCACCTTGTGAGTCTGGCTTATGTGGGTACTGGGGTATTGAACTGGGGCCCTCAGGCACTGGAGCCAAGTGCCTTAACCGCTGAGCCATCTCTCCAGCCCAAAGAGTCAATGTTTTAAAAAAAATAATAAAGCAATTCTCAGCCGGACGTGGTGGCGCATGCCTTTAATCCCAGCACTCGAGAGGCAGAGGTAGGAGGATCACCATGAGTTCAAGGCCACCCTGAGACTACATAGTGAATTCCAGGTCAGCCTGGGCTAAAGTGAGACCCTACCTCAAAAAACCAAAAAAAAAAAAAAAAAAAAAAAGGCAATTCTCCCAACATGCATAGGAGGAATGTTCATTTTTTCATATAATGCTCTCAGCCCAGTGACAAGCCTGTGGTTCTAAAAGTCAGGCTTGTTGACTCTGCAAAGAGGAACACTGCACTGTGGGGTATCTTCACCCAACAAAGGAACATTCAGAGCTATTAGATTTGAGAGTGGGTGGAATTCAGATGAAATGCAGATAACAGTAGTTCTGATAGCCTCAAAGCCAGGCTGAGCAAGGACTCAGTCAACACTGTGGACTGCAGTTTGGTCCCAGTTAAGCTCAGAGACATGTGGAAAGCTGTCCAGAAACAGTTTACCGAAAGCTCTGTACCTCAGATGGAAATTAACTCTGCTTCTCTTTATCAATGTGACTTGGATTTTTCCAGGCAAGTGTGAGGTGGTTTTATAGTTTTATGAGTATAGCTCCAAACAGCACGGTTTCTGACCGTCTTTGAGTTAAAAGAACAAACTTTCGGTGCTTCACATTGAAGGTGTCCTTGGATGACTTTTTGAGAATCCCTGCAGCTGGCCTGGTGTCTGTGATGCTAGTCTGGTGAGCAGCAGGGCAAGATTTTCACTTCTTAAGACAGAGCTTATCTCCTTAAGAAAGGCTACATGCAGGGGCTGGTAAGTGGGTAGAGCAGTGGCGCCACTGAAGGGTTTTAGGGCGCAGAGTTGGGTTGGAAAGGATTCTTCTCAATGCTGCTGTTCGTGAACTAGATGGACCAGGAGGAGGCTGGAAGCAGACCAGGAAAGGCCACACAACAAAGCAGGGGAAAGACAAGAGCACACGTTTCCAAGGCTGCTGCCCTGGTTACCTTCCGAATCCTCTTAAACTGTAAGTTCCTGGGGTAGTTCAGAGCCATGCTTGTCATGTAGGAATCTTCCCCAGAGCTGGTCAGGTTGATGTTCATGACCAGCTCCTTTGTGACACCCACTACCAGCTCCTGCCTGCACAGGGTCAGGATAAGTGTTGTCAGTGTATGCCATCAGTAACATGTCCACACCACAGAAGAGCTCATTCTGAACCAACTTCTGAGCTGAATTGCCCAAAGGCTACACTCAGCCCACATGTTTTTCCTTTCAACAGAATCCTCCCTCAGGTGCTACGTGGCATTACAGTGATGCCTACCATTTACTTAGCACTTACCATAATAATCCTCAGAATAAATAAAATAGTACACATGGGCTGGAGAAATGGTTAAGTGGTTAAGGCACTTGACTACAAAGCCTAGTCACTTGACTACAAATGGCCCAGGTTTGATTCTCCAGTACCCACATACAAAGTAGTACATGCATCTGGAGTTTATTTGCAGCAGCTGGAGGCCCTGGCACACCCATTTGTGTGCTCTCTCCCCCCCATATAATTAATTTCTTATTAAATTATTAAATGATTGTTTAATACATATTTAATAAATTATTTAATAATTTAATATTTATTAAATATTAAACTCTTTAATAAATAGGGTACATCTACTTTTCATTTTGCAGAAGAACCAGAAGCCAAGAGAGGCCAACTTGAGGTTGAGAAGCCTCCACAGAGAATTTGGAGAATTGAAACTGACCCTAGGCAAGGTCCTCTGTGTCACAAATCCACACAGTCGACAGATATTTATGTCAGAGGCTCTGCTCAGCACTGACAGCAAAGTCCAGACCGCCCACTGCTCTCATTTGGTTGGGCTGGGAGTGCAGCTCAGTTGGTAGCATGTTTGGCCAGCATGCACAAACCCCCCTTGGGTTTGAGCCCACTGCACAAACTGGGCTCTGGCAATGGATGCCTATAATCCCAGGACTCAAAAAGTAGAAGTAGGAGGATCAGAAGTTTAAGGTCACCCTCTCCTACATATCAAGTTCAAACCCAGGCTGGGCTACAATGAGATCCTCTCAAATAAAAAGGCTCTGGTTTAAGATGATTTGAGGATATGTGAACACTTTAGTAGTTGACAACATAAAGGAAAGATGCTGTTACAACAGGATCTAGCTGTACTCTAGCCAAGGAGGCTTTGAATTTGTGGTCTTCCTGCATCAGCCTCCTGAGCGCTCAAGACACCCAATATTGTTTTTTCCAGTACTGAGGATTGAGCCTAGGACCTGTGCATGCTAAGCAAGTGTTCTATCCCTGAGCTACAGCTCCACCTGTTTGGTTTGGGTTGGTTGGTAAGACAGACTCACAGTTAGCCCGGGTCTGCCTGGAATATACTATGTAGTAAAGGCTGGCCTCAAACTCGGGTAATGTTCCTGCCTCAACCTCCCAAGTGCTGAGATTAGAAACATGAGCTACTACCACCCTGGCTCTGTTGAAGCAGCCTCCCTGCGTGTGCATCCTAGGCAGTGGAGTCTAATGACTGCACTATTGGACTCAGTAATAGCTTTCCATGTACACCAGGGGGCAATGCAGGACAAGCTGTGGGTGCCCTATCTGTTCACAAGGAACTGGCAGGGGAGATGGTTCTTGGAAGCTGCTGCATTAGGCTGCATTCCAAAGCACTTGAATTGAATCCTTAGTGATGAGCTGCACTAAGCAGTCCACATCAAAGGGCAAAGCCTACAGATGTCTATTGGAGAACAGACCTTGACATCTACGGGACAGCAATCTTCCCCATAGATGCCATCCAGACCCTGGCCCTCAGTAACATCACACACACACACACACACACACACACACACACACACACACACACACACACACTAGTAGCCAGAGAGCATCTTAAGACCTCCACATGCCCAAAGCCAACTCATGTTCTCAGTTCACCTCTTGGCAACTCCATCATGGAGCTGAATTCAGTGATCGGGATGTTCCTCATCTGTGCTAATACCATCAACCTCATGTGGGTATTGAGGATTTGAAATATGGCAGGTGCCACATTTTTAATTCTATTTAAATGTACTGACTAAATGGCCAAGTGGGACTGTAGTGGGACTACAGTGCGATTCTAGATTCTTCAGCTATTTTTTTTTTCAAGGTAGTGTGAAGGCCAGATGTCTGCAGGGACCACCCCTCCCCTTCCAGCCCCTCTCCTTGAATGGGAGGTGTCTAGTTAGAGCTACAACCTAGGTGCTAAAACTGGTCAGATATGAACCAATCAGCTATCCCTCTAACTCACCTGGGGAGGACTTAAAACTAGCTTCCTGAGAGGAAGCCGGCCTCTTCCCCCACATGGCAATAGAGTAGAAAGACTGCTGACCCAGGCCTCAGTGAGGTAAGGCCTGTACCCCTACCCCAGCTGATGGCTGAGGTAGGGGAGCAAGCTCCAAACTTTTTCTCTCATGGATCTCTCTTTCTCATAAAGGGAGCTTTCTGTTATCTTTTCTTGGGCTGTTTATTTAACTAAATACTCTAAGTTTTGTTAGCTCTCTGACACACATTCTCCCCACCCTGGTAGCTGGAGAGCTCTGTAACTTCCCACATGATGACTGGGAAATTTCACCATCCAACTCCCCTTTTCCTAATTTACTAAATTAGAATAAATGTGTAATTAAAATTTAATTCTGTCCCTGTGTACAATTCTTTGGCATTAGAGGACAAGAATTCGGAGTAGGAGGAGGGGGAAGGGAGGATTCCAAAACTCTCTCTCTCTCTCTCTCTCTCTCTCTCTCTCTCTCTCTCTCCCCTGTGTTGCTTACAATTATTAATTATCAGCAACCCATATCATATATATAGACCATATAGGGTCTCTCTCTAGCCCAGGCTGACCTGGAATTCACTATGGCG
>PVHP010053643.1:0-10703 GCA_004024765.1 Zapus hudsonius | reverse complement strand
ACCCACAAGGTGGTGGCCCTCTTTCTCTCTCTCTCTCTCTCTCTCTCTCTCTCTCTCTCTCTCTCTCTCTCTCTCTCTCTCTCTCTCTGCTTGAAAATGAATAAATAAAAAAATATTTAAAAAAAGAATTAAGCCGTTTATTGTTACAGGCGGTTGTCTGTCACTATAAATCAGTGGTGACAGAATAAGGTTTGTTGAAGCCTCAAGTGGAAGAGAGGACACGAGCTTGCCACCCTGGTCAGAGTCCTGCGCAAAACAGGATTCACATCCAGTAACCACTTGGTGGAGAGGTGCCAAGGACTGAGCTGTACTTGTGAGTTGACCATTAGGTCAACTGCTCTGTGACAAACTCCCCATCTTTGTGTTTGTGACCTTGATAGTACTGAGTCGGGAACATGCCTTCAGCTGAGGTATTTCTTGTTCTTTCTGTGCTGGGGATGGAATAGCGAGCCTCTTCTACTTTTGAAAAGTTAGGCTCTCACTCTTGCCCAGATTGACCTGGCATTCACTATGTAATCTCAGGGTGGCCTCAATCTCACAGGGACCCTCCTCTTCTACATCCCAAGTGCTGGGATTAAAGAACGAGCCGCCATGCTCCTCTCTCCCTCTCTAAGTATTTATCTACTTATTTAAGAGAGAGGAGAATGAGCACACTGGGGCCTCCTGCTAATGCAGACGAACTCTAGATGCAGGAGCTACTTTGTGCATGTGGCCTTACGTGGGTACTTGGGAATGGAATCTGGGTCTTCAGGTTTTTGCAAGCAAGTGCCCTTATCTCTCCAGCCCTCGGCCTCTGGTGTGCGAGGTAAATGCCCTCACTGAGTGGCACCACCATTCCTAAGGCTTCACTCCTGGTCATCAGTCCTGCCTTCAGGCCCTGCCTTGTGCTGGAAGTGTCTCATGGAGGACACGCTGTGTCCAGGAGAGCAGTGTCTCTGGAGGTCAGGTTTCTGTGGAAGATCAATCAACACATTAGGACAAGCCATGGGCTAGAGAGATGGCGTAGCGGTTAAAGGCACTCACTAGCAAAGCCTGCAGACCTTGGTTTGATTCCCCGGTTTCCATATAAACCAAGATGCACAAAGTGGTGCACAGATCTGGAGATCATGTGCAGTGGCGTGAGACCCGGTTGAGCCCATTCTCTCTAACAAAAATATATATTTTTTAAATATTTTATTTATTCATTTTCAAGCAGAGAGAGAGAGAGAGAGAGAGAGAGAGAGAGAGAGAGAGCGCACCATCCATGGCCACCACCTTGTGGGTCTGGCTTATGTGGGACCTGGGGAATTGAACCCGGGGCCTTAGGCACTGGAGGCAAGTGCCTTAACAGCTGAGCCATCTCTCCAGCCCTAACAAAAATATTTTAAAGGCATCTGGACAAGTCATGAGGAAACATGGGCTTCAATCCCTCATATCCTGGGGCTCTTTTATTGACTGTTTTCCTATTTGTGTTCTATTTTTGTTTGTTTAATTTTTTTTGAGGTGGGTCATGACCCAGATGGTAGGTACAATGAGAAAATTACTGGCCTCTGCAGACACCAATGTGGACATCCTGGGACTTCTCTGGCTGTGGGTCCCTGGGAACCCCAAAATGATGCCTACATATCCTCAGCAATCAAATTATGAGACCATAAAGCTAATATACTCCTGGGACTCCAATCTGTTCCCCCCCCCCCTTCTCCTGAGATTTTTCATTCAGGCAAACAGTTTTCGGGACGATCTCTTGGTTACTGCCAGTGACCCAGACTGTCCTCAAGAGGATGCATTCAACTCCACGGTCAGAGAGACAGGAGAGGGGGGCAGGGACATAACCAGGAAGCAGAGCGAAGGTTGAGACTTGGGACAACTGAGCATTGGGCTCTGAATGTACCAGTCAGAAAGGTCAGCTCCAAAGTTCTTTGGCAAAGGCACAATCTTCTGCAAAGCTGACAGCAAGAGGCACTTTGTCCCTCACAGTGGGAGGGGCTCTGCATGCTTACCCTTCATGGGCCTGGGGAGCATGGGTACCAGCTCCTTGCCCAAAAGGCACTTGGAGGTGCTTGAAGGGGTGAGGGCTGGGCTCCGGAAGTGGTCAGTTTATAAGGCCGCCATGAAGTACAAAGCTGAGCAGAACCTTCTGGCAGACATCACCACGAAGGGGACACTGCTCGTGCTGGCCTTGCTGGTTTCCACTGCACTGGGCTATAGCATAGGTGAGAGGGGGGAGGATGGACACATGGCCGTGCAGGCCTGTGCTCACTCATCTCACTCCCATGGGGACCTGCAAGCGGCTGAGTTCAGTTCCTTGCAGAACACCCCGGAAGCTCATTTCTCTCAGTCTTTAATCAGGAGGGGGGGCTGGTGATGGGTCCTTAGTTGCCTGTCCAGCAGGTGGGGGGGTACTGCTCAGGGGAAGGTCAAAAGCAAGCAGCTGGTAACCTCTCAAGAGGTCAGGGAGAGGGCTCTTCCGACAGGGCCCCTCACACCCTGCCTTCGCAGGGAGTGAGTGTGTCATGAAGAATGGGCTGTTTCTGGGGTGCCAGTGTCCTGGGAGAGGGCAGAGGTCCCCAACCTCTCAAGACTGTGGGTCTCTTTCACAAGTGTTTTCCTGTCTGTGTTCTCTGCAGGAATCTGCCCCATATTCTTCTACGTCTATTCCGCTTTGATGGCTGCACGCAAGGAAACACTGGATGCCATCCTTGAGATTCTCAATGCTACTGACCAGGAAAGGGCAGCCTTTGGAAAAGTCCAAGATTGCTACAGAGAGGGAGGAATTCCGTCCCACATCTTGGCTTCCAAGGCCTTGGTAACTTCCTTTCTAAGTCCCCACTGTGCCCCACGTGTCGCATAGGTTGGAATGCTGTGCACACATCGCCCAGGTAATCAGAACCGCAGCCTGCACATCACAGGCAAGGACTCCGCGGGCACTACAGCAGCTCACTCCACACGACTGGACATAACCCAGGGTGTCAGCTCTGCGAGGCTCCCCTTAAGTTAGGGGAGACAGTGGGGCGGGAGGAGAATCTTCCTCTGGTTCTCAGCATGGCTCCCACACAGCAGCTCCCACAGCTCTCCTTTCTGGACTTCTGCCTCTTAGCAGGTTCACTCCCTTTCGCCTTCTGCAGGCTCAGTGAGTCTTCCATGTGCGCTGGCTCAGGGCCCAGCAAAGCCTCCCTCCATGGCTGGGCTGCCTGAGGCCTTGGGAGGTACGAGAGCTCACCAAGGCAGTACAGTGTGTCTCCCCCTCATCTGCTCTGTTTAGAGTTATTACTACAGTGATGTGTATATATATATATATATATAATATTTTATTTATTCATTTTCAAGCAGAGAGATGAGAGAGAGAGAGAGAGAGAGAGAGAGAGAGAGAGAGAGAGAGAGAGAGAGAGAGAGGGCACCAGGGCCCCCACCTTGTGGGTCTGGCGTTTGTGGGTCCTGGGGAATTGAACCAGGGGCCTTAGGCACTGCAGGCAAGTGCCTTAACAGCTAAGCCATCTCTCCAGCCCAGTGATGTATATTTAAAAAAAATCTCTTTCCTTGAAAGAGAGAGAGACAGACACACAGATAATGAGTTTTCAGGGCCTCCTGTCATTGCAAACAAACTCCAGATACACGCACCACTTATGTGGGTGCTGGGGAATCAAGCCAGGCTGTCAGGCTTTTTAAGCAAGCGCCTTAAACACTGAGTCATCTCTCCATCCTCAGTGGTGTACATTTTGAATAGTGTGTCCCTTAATCTTTTTCTAAAGTGCTTTTAGCCTGGTGTATATGGTTCTGAAAACGAAAACCTTTTCCAAAATCAGAAATTCTCCTAACATGCGCACCAAGGGTCCCTGAAATAGACCTTGACACACTGAGAGCGCGCTCACACCCCTGACACCACTGAGACATGGTCACCTAATAACCCACCCTCTACCTGACCCAGAGGTGCCACACCAGCCAGAGCCTCCCTCCTCCTTCCTGCCTGGCTGAGTGTCCTTTGAGACACCCCGATAGCTGTGTGAGGACCGCAGGTCTCTCTCCAGGGAAAGCCTGTGGCAGGTGCTGCCTGGGGGCATGGAGCTCAGTCCCTAAGGAGAGTCCCTCCCTGAGGGTGAGGAGACGGTCATCTGGGGTCTGGAACCTGCACATCCCCTTTTGGTGTCTCTTTTCTTTCCAGGCGGCCATCTTCGAAAGCAAAGAATGCGAACAGTTCATTAAGGAGTGAAGGAGAAACTGGAGGAACTACTTCCCATGTTTCCAACGAATTTCGTTGGAAGATGAATGTTTACTGGGAACATCTGACCCGAACCCCAGCTTCCTGCTCATTCTCTCCTGTCGCTGGGACCCAGAGCCCTGTCCCACAGATTCCTTGTTTGAAGCTCAACCTAATAAAAACCTGTAGCCCTGCTCTGTGCCTCACGTCTGCGCTCTGTGAGGGGAGGTGATGTCCGGGGTGGCTGATGTGGCAGAACCAGCATAAATCTCAGCCCTGTCAGTGACCGGCTAGAGGATCATGGGAATGCCATGTAGATCCTTCTGAGGCTCTAAGATGGAGACTGTGTGAGGACCAACTACAGGTATCAGCCACAGGCTCCCCCAGCCTGGAAGGACAGAGACGAGGACCATGTGTGGGGCTCTGGTTCTCATCATGGTTTTCTTCACTTATCTTGAGCTCAAAGTTAAATGGGTGGGTGCATGCCCTTCATCCCAGCCTTCAGATGGTGGTAAGAGGATCCCTGTGACTTTGAGGACAGCCTTGGCTAGAGAGAGGCCCCATCTCTGGGCTCCTAAATTTCAATCCTGTAACAGCCGAGTGACTCAGATGACGTGGACATGCTCCCCAAATCCTTCATGTCTCTGAGAAGCACCCATAATTGTCTACTCGTTAGGGTGGTGTCTCCCTCGGAGGCGGGGCTTTCTGCAGGGACACCTGTCACTGCTGCTCTGAAGTTGTCCTTGTGAGCTGGAGCACACACAGACTGGCTTGGGAGGACGGGAGCAAGGGAGTGGATGGCAGCCTCATAGTGAGAGGAGCGTCCTCAGGCTCTCTGGTGTTCCTCAGAGGATAAGCCAGACCTTCCAGTTGGTCGTTCACTGGCACGATGCTCCTCACAGCAAGAGGCACAGAGTTGGAAGCACAGCAGGAGTGAGAGAACAAGATATAAAATTCATCAAGAGGTGGGCTGGAGAGATGGCTCAGAGATTAAGGTATTGCCTACAAAGCCTAAAGACCTGGGTTCGGTTCCCCAGTTCCCACATAAAGCCAGATGAACAATGTGGTGCACGTACCTGTGTTGGTTTGCAGCAGCAAGAAGCCCTGGTATCTCCATTCTCTCCCTTTCTGTCTTCTTGCAGATAAATGAATAAAAATATTTAAAAATTATTCAGAGGGCCAGAGAGTTGGCTCATTGTTTAAGGCACTTGACTGCAAAGCCTAACCTCTTGGGTTCGATTCCCCAGAACCCAAGTAAAGCCAGTTGCATAGGGTGGCCCACGTGCATCTGGAGTTTGTTTGCAGTGGCCAGATGCCCTGGCATGCTCATTTTTTCTCTCCCTCTCTGCTCTCTGTTTTTCTCTGAGTGCACATAAATAAAATATTTTAAAAATTATCAAGAGGTTCATGAAATATTCAATACTAATCCCCAGAGAGATTCAAAGCAAAACCACAATAAGGTATGTCCTCACCCTTGTTTTATGATTAATTTAAAAGGCTACAAGTCTAGTTAGATGATGACACACCTGCTCTTTGTCACTGTTTTTTGAGACATAACTCGCTCTGTAGTCCAGGCTACCTTCAAACTTCAGTTCCCCCTCCCTCTCTCTCCTGATGTTGGGACTCTAGCACTTGCCACCATGCCTGGGACTACACTGACCACGCCCACATTATTCTTGAGGTGACAAGAAAGGATGGGGGCAAGAACAGGAGGTACAAGGCACCCGCCCTGGCAGAGAGGCGGAACTACCCTGTCTCCTCCCACATGACCTAACATGTCAACAGGAATTCTGAAGGGCTCACACCTGTGAAGTTGGAGAATTTCAAGTTCAAGGTCAACTTGGACAACATTGAGTTCTAGGCCAGCCTGACACAGGTACAGTGAGACCCCGTCTCAAAACAAATAAATTCGAAGGAACCACTGTGCCACATTGGAGCTGAGAACAAATCCAGTGAGGTTAGCACACACAGATCTGTTGTATGTGAATATACTAGCAATAATCATGAAAATAGGATTAAGAAACATTCACTCGACCAATGTCGCACTGAATCCAGTGGGGATCTGGGCAAACTTTGACTAGTTTAGTACACATATATAAGATGGCACTGACAGTAGACTTTCATGATACAGATTGTGATAACCTAGACCCAGTTATAACACAGCCAGTATCTACTCTGCTGATGCTTTAATGAGAACATATAAAATCAGCTCCATTCGCTTCCAAGTAAACAAAGTTTTTGTTCTATTTAAAATATATATATATATATATATATATATATATATATATATATATATATATATATATATATATATATATATATATATATATATATATATATATTTTTTTTTTTTTTTTGAGAGAGTGAGAAAATAACCCCCTACTCCTAGACCAGCTCTGTGGGCTGCCCACCCCCTCCCAAAGTGTTTCCCATGGCACCTCGGCACCCCAAGCTTCTCGACACGCCCCCCACCTTTGCCCCTACTCACAACTGGGTGCAGCCATGGCCGGTGTCCAGCGAGCTGACCCGGAGGGCAGCAGGAGCCCAGGCGCTCACTCACTGAGCCAGGCACACGCCTCCTCTGCTTTCATTGGTCGGACGCTCGCGCAGGGCCTCCTGGGTAATGTAGTTCTCCGGGACGGGGACTGTGGCCAGTCACCAAACAGGGGAGCGACCTTATTTCACCTGTCCCTCAGACTACAAAATCAGACGGTTCCAGAAAGCACACTTGGCTGACTGTAATGTTCACCTAGGCGCTAACATCGCTCCCTTCACATTCATGTGGAGATATATCTCCGTGAAAAATATAGATATTTGCTAGCAGAGAGAAACAGAGAGAATGGGCACACCAGGGCTTCTTGCTCTGCAAAGGAACTCCAGATGCGTGCTCCACTTGGCACAGGCAGCTCTACTGACACGGTGGACCATAGTTCTGCCATGCTGAAGCAAAAGCCTCAGGGGCAAAACCTCTTCCTAGCAAAGAGTTAGAAAGTTCATGGCTGACATTATGAGAAACACAAGGGTAAGGCTTAGTGGTTGGCAGAGAACAGAAACAAGCATTCGGGAAATGGGTGCTTGAGATCCATCATGCTGATGATCCAGAACTAACTGCAGATTCTCGCCTCTGGTACTGCTCTTCCCCTGCCTGGCCAGGGACTGTTTACCTGTTAGAGAATGTCTTCCTAGAAATGAAAGAGCCCCTCTGACTTGACTAGAATATAGGAAAATTAGGGAATACGACACTTTCTGGTACCTCATACGTCTTCATCTAATTTTGTACCTGATATTGACTCATAATCTTAGTCACTGATAAAGTTCTGGGGTTTTTTTTTTGGGCGGGGGCATTTCTTTTCTTTTCTTTTCTTTCTTTCTTTTCTTTTTTGGTTGTTTGTTTTTGGAGGTAGGGTCTTGATCTAGCCTTGGCTGACCTGGAGTTCACTATGCAGTCTCAGGGTGCCCTGGAACTCACAGCAATCCTCCTACCTCTGTACCACAGTACTGGGACTAATCGTGTGCACCACCACGTCCAGCCCAAATTCTGCTTTGGGAATCTGCTTGCTTGGGGGCGTGGTGGAACACTCCTTTAATCCCAGCACTCGGGAGGTAGAGGTAGGAGGATCTCTGTGAGTTTGAGGCCACCCTGAGACTACATAGTGAATTCCAGGTCAGCTAGAGTGAGACCCTCTCTCAAAATACAAAAAACAAAAAAAAAAGGGAAAATACTGGCTTATAATAAAACAATGAAATACTCATGTTCTAATGAAGAACACTTCATGGTTGTGGGGGGGAAAAGATTCCGTACTTTACATAAACTTGTTGACAAGAAAAACAAGCAAGTCCTGTGACCACAGGAATAGGCTGTTAGAAGAAAAAAGTAATTATGAAGGGGGTGAGAGAACACCCAGGGTGAATATGTTATCATTATCACAATGATGATTTCATGGGTCTATACATTAGATAAAGTTTAACACATGTCATACTTTAATTTTTGCACAGTTTGGACAGATCAATCATATCTTAACAGAGTTTTAAAGAAAGAAAAAAATCCTAGAGCTTTTAAAGAATTAATTAGATACAAAAGTCCAGATCTAGCTGGACGTGGTGGTGCATTTCTTTAATTCCAGCACTTGGGAGGCAGAGGTAAGAGGATTGACATGAGTTTGAGGCCAGCCTGAGACTATATAGTGAATTCCAGGGCATCATGGGCTAGAGTGAGATCTTACCTCAAAAAACCAAAAAGAAAAAGAAAAAAATTTAGTTTGGGGGCTGGGGACATGGCTCAGCAGTTTAAAGACCTTGCTTGCAAAGCCTGCTGGCCTGGGTTCATTTCCCTAGTACCTGCACAAACTGGCGCTGCATCGAGGGATTGTTTGCACCAGCGAGAGGCCCCTAGCATGCCCATTCTTTCTCTTTGCTTACAAATAGATAAGAAAAACCAGAAAGTTTAGCAAATACATACTCTTTGCACCCTAGTTATCCTCGCTCTTGGAAGGGGCAGTCTGGCTTCAGAGGAAACAAAAGTAATCAAGACAGGTTGGCTGAGTCCCAAGTCACACGCCTTGAGTCTTTCTTATCTCTGCTTTCTTGCCCATGTAGCCAAGGTCTTCAAGTGAATAGCACATGCAGACTCAGGAATCCAGGACATCAGCACATTTGCTATTTAGTGACAATGTCTACAGAGAAACCACCAGGAAGTCCTCAGAATGTCTGGACAACCTCGTCTCTCACAGCTAGTTGTGATGGTTAAGTTTATTTGTCAACTTGACCAATGTGATAATCCATAATAATCTTGGGCAGATCTCTGAGTTTGCCTGCAGGAAGGATGGACAAATTCCTTTTGGGATTTTGGAGAAGACTTGTGAAGGTTAAGTTTGTCAACTTGATCTAATCCATAGTAATCTTGGGCGGGTCTCTGAGTTTGCCTGCAGGAAGGATTGACAAATCCTTTTGGGATTTTGGAGAAGGGAGGAGTTCCCTTCTCCAGAGTGAGCCCTTACCCCCAGTGGGTGGGCCTTCCAGAAGGAGACTAATATAAAGAAGCTTAGGGGGAAGGAGACACTCTTCCTTCCTCCCCCAGCTGCTGGTGCTTGTTCATGACTTGCACTCGCATCCTGCTCTCATACCCTTCCTGGACATTGGAACCCAGTTTCCTCAGCCTCACATGGTGGACTGTCAGCCGCCACTCCCCAGGGAGCCATCAGGCCTTCTGGGCTGGAGTGGGACTGCTGAGACATCCAGCCACGTGGTCTGAACAGCTACTGGTTTCACCTTTGGGCCCACAGACTGCTATTGTTGGACTGTTGTAAGCTACCCCAATAAATTCCCTTTTATTATGCTCCATTCTATCAACTCTGTTTCCTCTAGAGAACCCTGACTAATACACTAGTGATCAGAGCATTTCTGGAAATATTTACGTGGTGACACTCTGGCATTTGCTATATCCCATCTCCATTAGTCAGATGCAGGGTGTGGATAATCCTCCTAACAGACTCTAATGGCCATACACAACGCAGACTTCCCCCAGGAAGTTGGGCTTCTCTGAGCACACTGCAACTTGATGCATGCCAGTGGCTAGTGGTCAGATGGCTTCGGCCACTGTACTGACAACTGACATAACTCGGGCTAAAAGGGCCTTGGGCAGGTTATGAATTGCAATGGCGCTCCTGGAGCTTCCCACATACCTGGCACCCAAAGGCAACTTCTCCAGGGGATGTCCAGATGTGACAGTCAACTTGTATTTGATGGCTGCTCTCAGATCTCAGATAGTCTCTGAGGTCACTCATTATGCTGATCAAACAGGTAACATGTTCCTTACACTCCAAGGCCTTTCTTCAAGGTGAACTTCCTGAACCAAAGGAGGGAGAACCATTGGCTCGAGCTTCCTTCCAGCGTGTTGAGCCAGTGTGAATTTTCTGATGTTGCTTAAGGCCATATCTTTGTCGAAAAGATTTCCCACACTCACTACACTGAAAAGGACTTTCTTTCTTGTGGATTTCATGGTGCTCAGAAAGCCTCCATTTCTTCTTGAAGGCTTTCCCACATTCGGCACACTCGTGGACTGTTGTCCCAGTGTGCACTCTCTGATGCCGAGCGAGTCTGTGTTGGTAGCTGAAGGCTTTCCCACAGTGACTGCATTTGTAAGGCTTTGACATCATATGATCTCTTCGGTGTACAGAAAGGTTGAAGTGATGTTCAAAGCACTTCCCACAGTCGCTGCATTCATAAGTCCTTTCTCCACTGTGAACTCTCTGGTGCAAAACGAAGCTAGAGTTTCTGCTAAACCATTTGCCACACTTCCTGCACTCATAAGCCTTCTCTCCAGTGCACTTTCTCATGCTCAAGAAGCATGTGCTGGGGCTGGAGAGATGGCTCAGCGGTTAAGGCACTTGCCTCCAGTGCCTAAGGCCCCGGGTTCGATTCCCCAGGACCCACATAAGCCAGACCCACAAGGTGGTGGCCCTGGTGCGCGCTCTCTCTCTCTCTCTCTCTCTCTCTCTCTCTCTCTCTCTCTCTCTCTCTCTCTAAAAAC
>PVHP010053642.1:0-10750 GCA_004024765.1 Zapus hudsonius | reverse complement strand
CCGCGGTGACCCAGTCAGAGCAGCAGGGCGAGGCGGCCCTCACCGATGCCCGCTGCAAGCTGGCCGAGCTGGAGGCCGCCCTGCAGAAGGCCAAGCAGGACATGGCCTGCCTGCTGAAGGAGTACCAGGAGGTGATGAACTCCAAGCTGGGCCTGGACATCGAGATCGCCACCTACAGGCGCCTGCTGGAGGGCGAGGAGCAGAGGTGAGTCCTGTGCCTTGTCTCCCAACCCTTCTTGGGTTCTCAGCTTGCTGGGTCTCACCTGTGGGCACCTGCAAACCTTCGCTTCTTCCCATCATCGTTTGGCACGCATTCAGGATATCTGTGTAAGTCCTTTCTTGTTGATCTAGTCCTTTCTCTGTTTCATGACCATATGTCCCTGAAGTAGGGTAGAAGCTTTTCCAAATCTGTGCTTAGAGCTGCCTGCCTGCAGGGAAGCACTCATCTTTTGTTCTTGGGAGGTCTGGCTAAGGCATGGGGTCCTTCCCCTGGGTGTGTTTTCTCTTTCCCCTCCCTAGTCTGTATGTGTTCTCAGGATTCCGCCCCCCCCCCCCCACCTGGGCCTAGGCAACCCCACCCCAGCTTCTGATAGCAGATTCCATCAACTCCCATTTTCTCATTGTAATTACAATACATGCCCCAAATGCTCTTCCATTGCATAGTGGGCCTGAGAGGAGACCTGTCACTTGTGGCAGGTGTGAGTTCAGTTCACTTGTTCACAGATTTGTTTACATGCTTTTACAGTGGGGCAGGGAGGACACCCACTGGCCAGTCAGCCTGTGGCTGGAGGGTAGTTTATAACCCTGTTTCCTTAAGGGCCTCAAGCTTTAACCCTTTGCTTCTCTTCCCTTGAGCTTTTCTTCTTGTGGATAGCCAGCCCCCAGGGTGAGATGCAGAGGGAGTGTTCTGTGTAGGGAGCTAAGGAACACGTGTTTGGTACCTTCTAGTCTGCTTGATCACATGATGAGACTGCTGGGCAGCTCAGAGACACTGGGTGATGGGGCCTGGGAGCTTCATTAGGGAGGTTCCAGCAGAGTTTTCCCATCTGGATTTGGAGACTGGAGAGAACACAGATCAAGGAAGGGTTCCCCCCTCTACCATGCAGGCAGTAACTCGAGAGACCCAGGGAGCCGAGTGAGCTGCAGGGTCTTCTTTTACCTGAAGCCCAGCTAGACAAGCCTTTGTCTCTGTGTGTACAGGGCAAATTCACTTGATTCCCTTCCAGAGATCACATGTGGGAAGGAAAAGTAGGCAGTTTGTGGAGTTTGAGTTCTAATTTCATCACTGTCATTAGTTATTTAGTCATTTCCTTTCTGGGTCTGTTTTTCCACTGCCAAATGAAGAATGGTTGTAGTCTCTTAGCCAGTTCTAAGTGTGTTCTAAGATCCCTTTTTTTTTACCCAGGAGCCATTTATTCAGCCAGGAATTGTCTTAGGTGTGGGAAAAGAATAGGCAAGAACTGTCCTCCCTTAGGTTTACAACATAACCTAAGGGCAGATAGACATTCGGTATTTAGGTCACATCTGCTCTGCTGGAATGAGCTTACAACGCAACCTACACAGTAAACCTACACAGTAACACAGCAACAGATGTTCCTTATGGCTCCAGGTGTTAGGTCTCCGGGGAGGAAGCCTGGGCCTCACTGGGGAGGTTAGAAGTGAGGGTACACTGCTAATAATCGGGGGCAGGGGGCTGGGGGCAGGAGCTGTCTCCAAGTGACCTGGGCTTCCCCGGCTTCCCTGTTCCTTGTCCCTGGCTCTGGGCAAGGGCCCGGGAGGGCAGGATGTCCCCTTCCATCTTCGCCCCTCAACCCTGCACTGACACTGCGGTCTCCCCTCCTTTCCCACAGGCTGTGCGAGGGCGTCGGCTCCGTGAACGTGTGTAAGTAGTCTGTGTGAGCTAGCCCCTGTCCGCGGAGGGGTGTGGGGCGCGGGGACGGCGCGGGGACCGGGCGCAGTCGCCTGGCCCCGGCCACGTCTGATGCAGGGGGACCTCTCTGTCTCTCCTCCCTGCAGGCGTCAGCAGCTCCCGCGGTGGCGTCGCCTGTGGCGATCTCTGCGTCTCTGGTACTGCCCCTGCTGTCAACACCAGGGTGTGCAGCGCCCCGTGCAGCGGCAACGTGGTGGTGGGCACCCCAAACGCCTGCGGCCCCTGTGCCGGCGCGGGCAGCGGCGGCTGTAAGAAGTGCTAGGAGCCCCGCTGCGAGCCGCCACCGCGCAGGGGAACCCTCGGGCCCTGCGGCAGGCCCGGCGGGACTGCAGCCTTTCCTGGCCGCGGAGGACTCTCCCGTTTCTTCCCCTCTCTGGGTCCCCTGTCGTGCTGTCAGCCCGCACTCCGGCTTGGCGCTGGGTTTCCTGTCCCCTGTGACCCTCAGCACCTCCTCCCGGGGTGACTCAGCAGGCAGGCACCTCTCTCTCTATTTCACTCTGCCTTTCCAATAAACTAATTGCAGCGAAGCAAACCTGTGCTTGAGTCTCCACCATGGCCCCTGGGCCCTGGGCCCTGCCGGAGCTCTCTGGGCACCGTGCCAGCCTCCTGGGCATGTTGTCAGTAGGGAAAATGACTCTAGTGGGCTCCTCTCAAGAGGACAAGAAAGGCAGAGAATCTTGTGAGGTGGGCCATCTGTCACCAGGGTGTTCTGCCTCAGTGCGGTCCCTGGGACCCTCACCCCCCAAGCGTTGTGTAGCATGGCTGGCTTCTACCACCACGTGTCAGAAGTCCCCTGACTTCTGGTGATGAGTGAAAGATATCTCTAGAATGTCTAGAGAAGGTGAAATACCTCCACCAAGGCCATTTGGCCTCTACCCTCCGAGGGTACTCCTGGAGGAATGCTGAGTGAAGATGGAAGGAAAGTCGTGAGAGCTGCAGAGGAGAAGAGGAGCTTTGGGTCAGGAGAGCAGGTGCTAATTCAGAGAGGGGACCACCATCTGCCATATGGGTAACTGAACAAGTTGCCTCCACTCTCTGAGCCTCTGCTTCCTGGGCTAGAGAGTAAGGGGTGCTTGGAGAGAAGTCCTAAAGTTCCTCCCAGCTCCCTAGGTGAAGTGAGGGAAGGGAAAAGGCCCAGTTCCTACAGAACCCATTTGGACAGCAGGGTATGCATTTGCCAGCTCTATTATGTTGGACAGGTCTGTCTCTCATCTTCATCACATGTTAGCATTTTCATCTGTAGAATGGGAGGCTGTGCTTCAGTGGATATGGGAGGGAGTTCACATAACAATTGTATACAGTGAGTCACCCAGACAGAAAAGCTTTCTTTTAAAAAATTACATATATGTATATGCATATATATTTATTTATTTATATTTCAGTGTTGAGCATCAAGCTCAGGGTCTTGCTAGACAAGTGCTCTCCCACTGGGCTACACTCACGGCCAGAGAGGTTTGAAGCACTACTTCACTACTCCCCACTATTCTGTGGGCCTGCTGTGTGTGGATCTCCCCACCTTTTTTTTGTTTGTTTGTTTTTCAAGATAGGGTCTCACTTTAGCCCAGGCTGAGCTGGAATTCACTGTGTAGTATCAGGGTGGCCTTGAACTCTGCCTCTCAAGTGCAGGGACTAAGAGCATGTGCCATCATGCCTGGTGGATCTTCCCTTTCACTTGGTATCTTTTTGGGTGCTAGAATGACTGGAAGATCCTTAACTCTTCACAGGGTCTTGTGTAATGCTGGCCAAGGCCTATCAGTCAAACAATAATCAGAAGCAATAATTTGAGCAGAGAAAATAACACAAAGTACTATAGTCTATTATTAAAGAACAGGAGTGAATGAGTGCTGGCTAGCAAAAATCCCCAAACCGCAGGGCTGAGGCAAAGGAGGATGCGGCTGAGTGGTGGAGCGCTTGCCCGGTGCACTGGTTAATCTTGGTTGTCAACCTGATAGGATTGAGAATTGTCTGGAGATTTGTCAAACACACCTCTGGACATGTCCCTGAAAGAGTTTCCCCAGGGACTGACTAAGGGGACAAGGCTGACCATGAATGTGGATGGCACCATGCCCACAGGTTGGAGGACTTAAAGGGAAACTTTAAACTGTCTGTAAGCTAAAATAAGACCTTCCCTCCCTTACATTGCTTCTGGTCTGGTATTTTGTCCCAGGTACAAAGATTCTGGCCCCCCCAAGCAATCACTTAAAGCACTGCATCTCATGGCTCAGTGGATGATCTTCTTGTTTCTTGTTATTGGCCTGGGCTCTAGGTGGCAGGAAGTTCCAAAATGCCTTCACTGAGATGGTTGGCATTTGGCACTAAGCACTGGTGAAGAACTCAGCTTGGCCAGGGGCGTGTGTTCTCTTCCATGGCTGCCCGTGTTCATATTACTGGGGACAGAAGGGGCTTCTTGCCAGCTGCTGCTCTCTTGGTGAATACAGTGAAGGGAGCAGCCTGAGGTCAGGAGCTGGGCCCTGCCTGTGCCATGAACAGTAGGATGGCCAGAGAGGAGAGGAATTGTTGGGGGCCATTTCTGATGGGAGGATTGACTGAGAGCGCAGATAAAAGGTTGGACATGATGTCGCATATATGCCAGGAGCTTGGCTTTCATTCTTGTTACTGTTCCCAGGATGGCACAGCACTCCTAGCTCCCCAATGGAGTAGGCAGAGTGGCATGGTAGGGAAAGACCAAAAGATCCAGGTGTCTAGGTTCTAGGTTCGTGTCTTAGCTTTGTCAATGAGAGTATGTGCAGTTATTTCCAGAACCCTGGCCAGGGTTCACCCTCATGATGCCATCAGCCCACGAATGCCCAGGGCCTTTGGTTGGTGTATAGAGCAGGGTGGATGCCAAGGGACAACTACTTAGGTACCATCACTGCCACAGCTGGCTCATCTCAGCTTTTCAGCACAGAGGGATCTGACGGCCAGATGGCCTCCTGTCCTCAGCAGCAGACACCCAAAGGCCTTGATGATTGATGCATGCCACCAACCCCTGCAAGGTGACAGGAAGAAAAGTAGGAACAGGAAATGCCTGTTGATGAAGAAGCTTTTATGGTGGTAGTGGGGTTGGGTTAGGGAGCAGGTTTAAGCTTCTAAGGACACTGGAGAGTAGTCCCTCAGTATCCCACATCCTCACCGAGCTTCAGACTGTCCAGAGCCTGCATGCTTTCTCCAGCCCTCCCTGGCTAACTCCTCACAGATGCTAACTTTCCTCATAATGTAATATTCGTGGGCTGAGGCAAGTCTCTTTTAATTTATTTTTGAACTGAGTCTTTTACACCGTAGCTCAGGCTGGTCTGAAACCCATTATGTAGCCCAGGCAGGCCTTAAGAACACAGTTCTCTTGCCTCAGCCTCCCAAGTGCTGGGATAATAGGTGTATGTCACCACACTTCACAAGGGACAAGCATCTTTGACCCTTAAGTGAACCCAAGCTTATATCACAGAACCTGAGACACAGCAGTAACCCCGTAATTCTTTGGGGATTTAGACATAGATTCCTGGTTCTCTTTTAGGTTTCAGCTTCAACATTATGTACTTTGGGAAATAACTTGCTTTTCCTGGTTAACAATCCTCTAACTGAGCTCCAGTTTTCTCCCAGCCTCATGGCCCAGGGCTCTGTGCAGAGTCCCTTGCCTCCAATGCATAGGTGTTGGAAAGCTCTTTCCTCCATATTGAAACAGTCCCTTCTAGAGGGAGGAGAGAAGATCATAAGACTCAGGAAGATGCTAATAAAATAATTTTTACAAAGACTTAGACTGACATTGGAAGCCCACGAGACTCAGAAAGATGACAAGATTTCCAAGGTTCCTCCCCAGGCTTATATAATCAATAGCCTTTGCTGGAGAGAGGAGACTCTGGTGGAGCTGACTACAAACTGGGCAGAGAGTTCCAGGGGTGCAGTTTTTGTGAACCGTTGTCATCCGTGCTGGGGTGGGCTATTTGGTGATGCAGTTTGAGTCATCTATGTTCCTGTAAGTAACCTTCACCACGCTTCTGTAAGTACTAACCCCATAAACTTCACTAAGGTAGACTTGGGTGGAATCATTTCTTTGGTCTGTCTTCGATGGCCTGTCTGGGGTAAATAGCTGTTTGATCAGGTTTCTGCAGGAAAAGTCACCCAACAGGTGACTCTGGTGGTGAAGAGGGAGGCCCAAGGGCCTCTGCTGGAGTCTCTAACAGATGACATTTACAGCCTCAGTCTTGCCTGGCCTCCTGGGCTGGAAGAAGGGAAGGAAGGTCTGTTACCTCCAGAAACATGATAGCTCCCTGGGCTTCCCTGAGTGACCCTACAATGACCTCCCAAGGCCACTAATCCTTAAGGTCCTGGTAAGTCACTGGGAAGAAGTGTTGAAGACCCAGAGCAGAACCACAAAGGGAAGACCTGCAAAGACCCCACAGAGCTTCTTCCCCCACACTTGACAGGCGCTGAGGGCAGCTGAGGTGGGGGAGCAGGTGGGGGGTGGGGACTGAGAGGCAGTAAGTGGAGATCAGAGCCAGAAGTGAGGGCTGGCATGCTCTGTTTGAAAGTCTGAGTCACTCTGAGGCCAGAGGGGCCCATGGAAGGTTGGACTCATGTTCTTTGGAGGTCTGCTTCATGGTAGAAGCTTGTGGACATCAGGCTGTGTCCAGCTCTAAGTTGTGGAAAGCAGTGGCTTTCAGGCTGTCCCTTGCCCTGGGTATTTTATAAAACAGAAGTTGATCACTTTAAGTGTAAATGCAGAGGTAAGTTGACTGCATCTCACGTGTGTGTGTGTGTGTGTGTGTGTGTGTGTGTGTGTGTAGGTACTACCTCCTATCATGAACCACGAAGCACACACTGATAAATAATTAATTCACACAAGTAAAAAGGTACCACCTGTGCGCTGATCATAGTAGACGGGGAGCACATGGGCACATGTGAGTGTGAAAAGCATACCAAATAAACCAGGCCCTTGAGCTTATTGAACACATCTTGTCTGGGTCATAATAAAGGAGGAAGTGCTAACATTGTGGTGGTGGAAGCCCTACCTGTCTGTCATCTGACCATCTGATGTGCTAGGCCTTGAATTGAAAGGCACACAACTCCCTGTTGCTCCCAGGGCCTTGGCTCAGCAGGGATCTGTGTTTGACATGGGCTGCTGAATTGCTGTCCGTCCTTCTAGACCTGGCCTGGCACCTCTCCTGCCTGGACTGGCAGTGGGTCAGGTTGGTTTTGTGCCTCCAGCTGGGTGCCTTACTATCTTTTTCTTTCTTTCTAAAAAGTTATTTATTTAGTATGTGTTTGTATGTGGTGTGTTTGTGCATGTGGTGTGTGTGTATGTGTGTGTGCTGTATCTGTTGTATGTGGGGTGTATGTATGTTTGTGTGCAGATGTGTGTGCTCCATGAGAACATCAGATGGCCTCCTCTATTGTTCTTCAATCTTATTTCTTTGAGATAGGGTCTCTCACTAACCTGGAGCTTGGCTGACCAGTGAGCCCCAGCGATCCTCCTGTTTCTATCATGTTCGATGCTGGGGTTGCAAGTGTGCATGGTCATTCCTAACTTTTTACATAGGTGCTGAGGCTTGAACTCAGCTCCTCCTGCTTTTATTGTAAGCCTCTTACCACTGAGCGAGCTCTCAGCCCCGGGTTCCTTAGTATCTCATCTACCCATCTGCATCTGTGTCAGCTCTCTGCTTCTGTTTCTAGGAATGCTTCTTTGAATTCTGTTTAAATTTAAACCTTCAGGTGTGTGTGTGTGTGTGTGTGTGTGTGTGTGTGTGTTTGTGTGTGTGTGTTGTGTATGCATGTGTGTGTTCACATCTATGTGGGTATGTGCATGTGTAGGTGCACATGAATGTGTGTTTATGTGCATATGAAGGCCAGAGGTCAAGGTTGGTGCCTTCTTCAGTTGCTCTCCACCTTAATTTTTGAGACAGGGTCTTGCACTCGCTGTCTACCACACTAGTTATCCAGCAATCCCCAGCATTCCTCACAGCCCCACCTTCTCAGCACCAGGATCACATGTATGCACTGCATGCCCGGCTCTTATGTAGGTGCTGTGGATCCAAGTCAGGTCCTCATGCTTAGGTGGCAGGCGCTTCACCCGTTCAGCTATCTTCTCAGCCCCCACTTTTCTTAACCACTCTGGAAATCAATCAATCAATCAATCTATCAATCTATCAATCAATCTATCTATCTATCTATCTATCTATCTATCTATCTATCTATCTATCTATCTATCTATCTATCCAACTATCATCTATCTATCTATATTACTGTGTGAATTCTGATGTGTGATCTCAAAGTTAGTAATTAAGATCAGATTAAGAGAACCTGTGTGTGCTAGTGCAGGCTTGTCATCCCAGATTTTGGGAGGTGGGGTCAGACAGATCAGGAACTCAAGACCAACCTTGGCTACATAATAAGCTCAAGTTCAATCTGAGCCATATGAGACCCGATCTCAAAAAAAAAAAAAAAAAAAAAAACAAGTTAAACAAAAACCTCATGATTGCCAATGACCACACTATCATGGGAAATCAGGATTACTTGGTAAAATGCAGCAAACAAAACTGATATGGTTTGTGAATTATTCTCCTTCAATCCCAGCACTGTGGGAAGACACAAACACGAGGCAGCGTGGTGAGAAGGGAAGAAGAGGAAAGCGCTGGGGGCTGGTTTTGAGGGGAGGCCTTGGAGATCGGGGGTCTGGCCTGGGTAGAGCGTAGCCTTACTGGGTACTGTTCTTGGCAGAAAAGATTCCAGGAAGAGGCTGTGGTGAGAAGGGGAAGGAGTGAGAGAAGGCAGACTTCAAGGGCCAGGGCTTTGAGAGAGGGGTCTTGTGGACCTGGGGTTTAGTCACGCAGCTGAGCAGTGAAGATGGTGCATCCCCAGGACTCCACCAGCTGGAGGTTTAACCAGGGAGGACCTTGACCTCGGCAGGCACTCCGTGGAGATAGTTGCTCAGGGCAAGGGCGCAGAAGTGAGAGGAGGCCCTGCATGCTGGAGGGGAGGTTGCAGGGTAAGAGGGGAAGCCCCTAAGCAGGGCTTATGGGAGTAGCAAGGGCCTGGCCTGGCAGGAGGAGGGAAAGGCCAGAGACTTGAGACTTGGGGGCCAGAAAGCAGAGGAGAAAAGGCAACAGGGAGTTTGGCCTGGAGCCTAGACGACCTTAGGATGCCTGCAGACTGCAGAAGTAAAGGAGGGGCAGGGGTCCTCCAGGAACATGTGGGGAAATGGTTACAGCCGTGAGCAGTGTCAAGGTGGGGGAAGGGCAGGAGTGCAGGAGGACGCGATGGAGGATGCGGAGATGGAGGCTTCTTGAGGACTGTTTCCTTCAGGACAGATTGAGGTCTTCTCTGATTCTTCCTTTCTGGAGCTCCAGGAGACCAGCAAGCTCAAGCCAGGAAGAGGCAGTGGGAGTCTTAATGTTGGGTTGTGATGCTGAGGACAGCGTAGCAAGCAGGTAGTGGCAATGAGGAGTGGCATCCAGACCCAAGCAGGGTGGCTGCTGGCAAATCTGGTAGCTGCTGCTGTAATGTATTTACACGGTGAAGGGTGGGAAGGACAACCAGAGGAAAGTGGAGGTGGCTGGGGGAAGGGGCCAAGAAACAAACACATGTGTACAGATGTGTGTGCAAACAAATCCTCATTGCAGTAGAGTCTGTGGTCTCTGGCTTCCTACAGGACTGTTTGGAGAAAGAAACCTGTCAGGCCAAATTAGGTAGACAGAAAGTCACCTGGGGCTGAAGGCTGTGTGTGTATGTGTGTGTGTGTGAGAGAGAGAGAGAGAGAGAGAGAGAGAGAGAGAGAGAGAGAGAGAGAGAGAGAGAGAGAGAGAGAGAGAGAGAGAGAGAGAAGGGGAGGGCAGATAGAAGGGGCAAATGCCAGGAGCCATGTCTCCCCTTGGTAGTTGGGCAACACGGGGAGCTGCCCAGCCTGGTGAGTAAGGTGTAGGCAGGCTGTGCTCGACGCATTGGCTGGTGGGAATAGAGTGGACAGTTCTGTTTGGGGACAGGCCCAGGCTCTAGGCCCCAGTCCTCAGGTCATCTTAAGCCACCCTCACCATGCTCACCCCAGGAAAGCACAACACCTCACGCAGCTCAGAGAGCAAGCCCTGGTTTATTGCACAATGGGATCCAGAGGCCAGAGGCTCTTGCAGGATGGGAAGCCCTTCTCCCACAGGGCTGGAGCGGAGCAGGAAGGGGACTGGCAACCTGCAGCAGAGGAGAGGCTGCCCAGAACAGCCACAGAGTATTCTCAGAACACAGGGGGGAGCAGCCATCAGGCAGCTCCACTCAGCCTGGCAGGGTAGGGCGCTTCCCTGGCTCTCTCCAGGTCGGGTCTCTAACACCTCCCCTGGTAGCAGGAACCACTTCCACAAGGGGCGCACAGGCCGGTGCTCACAGCCACATTCCCACTGCACGGGGCGCTGCAGACACTGCCTGTCACTGGCCTTGAACCTGACACACACAGGTCCCCACACGCGACTCCACCACGGGAACTGCTGACACCTGTGAACACCAAAAATTAATAAGAAGTGGGGAGCTGAGCAAGCCCTCCCAATTCCCTAAGAATCACTTTCCCCAGCCCTACACTAAGGGATTAAAAGCCAGAGTATTTTAATGGAAGGTTCTATATCCATCTGGACCCAAAGGGGTTGCCTTTGTGGCTGTTTGACGCCAGATCCTTCCTGCTGTGACACCAGCACCCTCATTACACTTAGCTGTCACTGAAACCTCTCCTTCCACAATCTGCCCACTGTCACAGGCAGCAGATCCGGTGCAGGGCCGGAAATACTCACAGACATTCACAGCCCCAACGCCTTCACACAACCTGAGGATGGACAAGAGGGAGGAGGTGAG
>PVHP010053641.1:0-10701 GCA_004024765.1 Zapus hudsonius | reverse complement strand
TATATATATATATATATATATATATATAATCCTTATTTAGGAGAAAATGTTTTTAAGACTTTTGATTTCAATTGAATATTTCAACTTCCCATAATTACCTTTCTTTTAGTGCTTTTATCCATTTTGTGAGGAAATCCATACTGGAGATTTATTCAGTTCGAGTTATTTAACATCTGTAAGGATTAAGTTGACAGAGTTGTTGTGGTAGAATTAATGCCCCCTTATTCCTTAGCACAAAAAGATATGAATAATTTAAACTTTGATTCTCATCCCTGACTTTCAATACACTCACCGTGTGATTTCTCAAGAACAGATCGACTTGTGACAAAAGTAGCTTATAAATCTCTTTTTAGAATATAACTGTATAAATAATAGCTCTAAAATAAATGCTTTGAAAGAAAAGTTTTGGGAAGTATCACAGTGAGATTTAAAGCATCCAGATGTTGAAATCAGGAAACTAAAATTCTGGGTTTAAATCCTGGCACTGTTTCTTATTAATTTTGTGACTCGGAAGAGGTTTCATACTCACTCTCATGGGGAAGTTTCTTAATTTAATATAATGGGATTAGTGTTAGCATGAAGTGAAGTAACACTGGTAACATGGAAGGCAAAATGAGTGCCATTGCCATGTAAGAGGTCATGACAAGTGTTTTCTTCCCTCTCTCTTTTCTCTCAACAGCAGCAAAGAAATGTTTTGTAAAGATAAGTCATTTTGTTGTGTATTTTTTAAACTCATGTCACAGGCTGGAAAAGTTTAATTTTATACATCCTGCAAAAAATCCAGCGTTTCATCTCTGTGGGAAATGTTAAATGTCTTTGAAACTTCTGAGGTATTTTTGCTTTCAGTGCTTGAGTTAATCTTCTGTTCCTTGTATGAGTACATTCATAGCAGATATAAAATCTAGTTGGGGATGTAAGATAGCCAAAACCAGGAAAAGCTGCTTTAGGAATGTGATTACTTCTTTAACATAATGTGTCCCCAAAACTAGTAGAAATAGATAATAAAATTTTATTATTTTATTTAAATACTACAAATATGATAGGTATATATGCATAGTCTTATATACATGTACATGCAGATGTACATACACATGGATATATGCACATGTATGTGTTTAATTTTTAACTTGGAAAACATTTGAGGATCTCTTGTGATGCACATTTCATAGCTGAGGTTCCTAGGCATATTCAGGAGACCCAACACAGAAAAGAGAATTTCTGCTAATCTAATTACCAAGCTCAACAGGCATTACTTGGGTCATTCTGTCAACAATTCCATCCTCACACTGCAACTGCCTTTCAGATCTCCTCTTTGTCCCCAGGACATAGGAGGAAAAAAGAAGTGTCATGTCAGTATCAAGAGATGCTCCTTTGAGAACAGGAAACCTAAGCATATCTGAAAGGTAGGTTTGGACAGTGTCCACATAAAAAGCCTTGGATCGCCCGAGGGGACTGTTGGAACAGCTTACAGTCACTGTACAAAGTTCTTTGGTCTGGAGCAAGCAACTCTTATTTCATTCTGTATTCACTTCCTAGGCTTTGATTCTGGATTCCTGAACCACAGCAAAGTTGTTAGGAGTCAACATCAGGTGTTCAGGGGATGTGCTTGACAGCATGACTCAGGGAAGAAAAAAAATCTTATACTCAGGAAATTAGGATACAGTGGGTGAGACAGACTGAAACAATGGAAATTTTTACTTGAGACCTATGGAGGAAATCACATGCGTAATTGCAAATTTACAGTATATTCCTAATCTCAGTAACTGTAATTCACATAATTTTGACTAATTATATTTTTTAACTGAAATGCAGTTCCTTAGCTATTTCTTCTCTCAATCGTAATTTTTCCATGATTTGAATGACCAATAAGGAAGCAGAGCCAGAGGCCTTTAAAAGGACATACCACAAGGACAAAGCTGCACTTCTTTGTACTGACACGAATAGCAGTGTGCATATTTGGGGAAATAGAAAAAAATTCAACTCTTATGACTTTACGGCAATTAATTTATTGAGGAAATGACAGGAAAACTGGCTATAAATCAAAAGGTTTCAAGAATCTGGAAGTCTGAAGGAAATCAGCTCAACCACTTAGTTTAGTTGGCAATTTACTACAAATTCCTAATCTTCTAATTTCTACTGTCCTTAATTGTTCAAATCAGATTAAATAACACTACTCCATGCCACTGAAAATTTGAGCATGTTAGACATACTATGACTCTTTGAATAAAAATGGGAGCCAACCATTTGCTATTTCCTGAGCTCATATCCCTTGCAACATGATCTTGCTGCTACTCTACCAAGGAGGACAAAGATTCCTGACATCCCTGGCATTTGCTTGGCCTGCAGAATATGTGTTAGTGTATACTAGTCTCTAGACCTGACCCCAGTGGTCCTTAGGGACTTCTGTCTTTCAAAACCAAGACACGAGATGGAGAGATGGCTCAGAAGTTAGTTATATGGTGGAAAATTGTGGTGTTCCAAGATTGACGACCCAGTACCCGTTTAAAGCCAGATGTTCAAAGTGATACATGCGTCTGGATTTTTTTTTCAGTGGCAGGAGGCACTGGCCTCTCTCTCTCCTTCTTTCTCTTTCTCTCTCTCTCTTTCTCTCTCATAAATCAACAAAATGTTTTTATATAAAGTTGACACCATCGCTCTGTGATTAGTTTCAGTCTAAGTCTATGAAAAAAGGAAACAAATGTAGGATGCCAGGAACAACAGCTAACAGTCACTTAGTGAGTTCCCCAGGTGAGCTACCAGCTGTTGGATGAAATGTAAGCAAAACCCAAGGGAATTAGCAAAACCTGGATTACCATAGTGGAATACTTCATTGATACAAAACCCAGGAGAAACCATCAACCCTAGAATTTTAATGAACTAGATTTTGTATGATTTGTTGTATAATAACATAGAACTGACTCACTAATATATTTGGATGGAATCTTATATTGATGTATGTTCACATTAGTATACACATTATGTGTAAAATATATTTATGTAATCTCATAAATACATTTACACTCCTGTACACACACATATGTAATTAGTATTATAAATGGAGAATTAACGACAATGAGAAGCACATTTTTAAATCTCTCCTACAGACAATGGAAAGTTCTCATTCTGGTTTTAATTTGATCCCCAGTATATTACTGTAGTTCTCACCCCACAAGTCATCTTCACTCATGAAGTATTCACAAGTAGAAGCTTTCTCTTCATGGAGGTGTCCACTATAAAAAATAACATGAAATATTAGTGAAGATTGAGTGTTGTAATCAGCCAGACACCAATGGGATGAATCTCCAAACCAGGCATATTTTTGGGAGGAAAAAATTTAATGAAGCAACAAATCTAGGAGAAGTATAATAATAATAATAATAATAATAATAATAATAATAATAATAATAATAATAAAAAGGCTGGTGCAGTCTCACAGATCCAAGCAGAGAGAGAAAACTATAACCTCCAGCCAGCACACTCCAACACTCAAACTCACAAACAGCAGGAGTTCCAGGTTTGAGCTCAGACTGCTCTTCACATATGTATAGCTGGAATATCACATTCATCTTAGAAATACTTTAGGGTTGGAGCCTATTATGCCAGACCAAAGTGACAATTCCTCCAGCCAGGCAGCTGGAAAGAAAAAAAAACACTAATAACTCTTAAATCTATTGACATCCATTCAAACTACCACATTGAGTCTCTCTGAAGGCTGTCAGGAATGACTCAGGGTTGAATCCCTGGCTGTGGAGTTATCCATAATTAGTGTGGACAGTGTAAATAGGAGCAAATGGGCTATGGGTAAAGTTCCCTGTTTTGTCATGATTTTAGACATTCCTCTAAAAAGAAATTGTGCTGTCAAAAACTTAGCTATAAAATGATGAAACAATTCCTTATTTTCCTTTTTGTAAGCATTCTATTATTATCATCAAACTCAAATTCAAGGAAGTGATTCTTAATATTTTTGTAATAGTCCAATGAAAAGATTCAATATCTTGTAAATCACTTAATCACAAGTGAGTTGTAAAGGAAAGTCTATTCTTTTATTTTGTCTTATATGCATACAATGCAGTTAATAATCAAGGTTACTGGCTTTGTTGGGGTCCCAAAAACAAGATCGGATTCTGTCAAAGCTCTTGAATCCCATCCAAGGCCTGAGATAAAAGCCTATTGCTAAAGAAAACACAGAAAGCCTTCAATCAGCACAGAGAGACCCTGTGAGGGCAAGAATGGTAACCAGCCACCAGATGGTAGTTAGTGCAGTGCTAGAAGGCACTGCATAGGCTGCCAGGGGAAATTGGTCAATGACAGTTGGAGTAAACACAGACCACTAATATGAAACACAGTCTGCCATCTTGAGTAGGCTGAATATACATCCTACTGAGAGAGAACAGTGAATAAAGAAACAAACACTTGTGCAATGGAAGTGCAAAAAGCCTGGGGGAGGCAATCAACAGCTTTTAATTTGGCCAAGTAATCCACTCAGTGATGGGGAGCCTTGACTGGAATTGGGGACTCAGGGTGAAATACATTGGGAACCAAAATCTTGTGCCCCCAAAGAGAAATTAACTTTACAAGTGATTTACAAAGAAGCTACTCACAATAGAATCTAGCCAACTCAGAAATTTGTATCTAAGTTAACCTATACTGATCTCACTCTCTGATGGAGATTCTGTTTGTATTTTCCAAAAGGCAGCAAGAGAGTTGTGGCTCTTCCAACTCTACCAAAAAACCTCAGGCCTATGGCTGATGTCCTGGCAAGATATGAGTCACCCAGACCTACTGTGTATGGAACCCTGCAGAGAGTGGTGGGATAAGAAAGAGAACTATAGCCACAGCCAACCTGTCAACCCAGGATAGGCCAGCAAGACAGATAACAAAGATCTTCAACACAAACTAAAGCAGAAGTACAGAGGCTACTAAGCCCTCAACAATAAAGCAAACTTAATACCCACCATGACTCAGGGAACTGAGTGGAAGAGGGGGTAGATTTTAAGAGCCATGGTGGGGGAGAATATCCACAGACATTGTCCCCTTCAGTAACAATATACAAAGAGGGGTGGAACTGGGTTGACTCCTAGGCTATCCATAACACCCTACACCATGGACTAATCCAGTTTGCCCTTGGAGGAAGATACCTAGCTGATTGGAGACTGGGAAGAAGGAAATTGGGGAATTGGGGACATCATTCAAGTGCATTTAATTATGGATAATAAAGATATAATTTTGAAAAATAAATAAAACAGAAAAAAAGAATACATTATTGCACTATAGCCAGTACATGCAAATAATGCCCATGTTCATGGAAGGATGGATGGATAAAAAATTATGGTTAAAAAAAAATGATGGTTAATATTATTCAGTGAGAGACAGAGAGAGAAAGAGAGAGAGAGAATGGGAGAAAAAGAGTGAGACCTTACTTAGAACAATATGGAGTGCATTATGCTACATGCAGAAATGAGAAGAAAAATATTGAATGCACTTACTAATATCTGGCACTTAAAAAGGATAAATACAAAGAAATGTAGAACAGTAGTTATGGGGCAGGAGATGGACAGAAGTAGGTCAAGGAACAAAATATTTCATAACTTATTCTATCTCATGGTATTGAGATATGATGGTGTGCTAGCAGTATATTGTAGGTACTTTTAACTTACTGAGAAAATAAATACCTGAGATTAGGAATAAATTGACTGCACTGCCCACTTAACTGTGCTGATGTGTATCAAAACATCATCCTGAAACTCTCTGTCCCAGTTATTGCTTACTTTCCACACTGAACTGATGATCAAAGAGACCCACAAGGTCCCCAAAGGAGACAGGGTTCTGTAAAAGCTCCTGTATACCCTCCCCAGGCCAAAATAAGATCCACACATCGTGGTAAGAGCTGAACCACACGAGACCTGTCATGTAGACCCCAAATGGAACACTTGAGAGAGTGGTGTCATAAACAAAGATCACCACAGCAAGTCAATTAACCCGTGATAGGTCCACAAGGCAGAGACCAATGAGAGCCTGCAAAACCCAAAGCAGAGACACTTAAGATCTCAACAATAAAGCTGATTTAAAACTCACCCACTATGTCTCAGCGGACTGAGCAGAAGAGGGGAAGGAAAGACTATAAGAGCCATGATAGGGGAGAATATCCAGACATTGCCCCCCTCAGCAACAACACATAAATGGGGGGATCCTGGCTGCCTCCTGAGCTAATCCAGTACCCATCTTGGAAGACCCCCAGTGAGTTGGGGAGAGGGAGGAGGGAAATGGAGTACCATCATAAGATTTGCTCATACAATGTATCTAATTACGCGTAATAAAGATATATAGAAAAAACATCAGCTTGTTTATCTTAAATATGTACACAAAAAATAATGAAATGTATAGAAGTAGAAATACAAGTGAATGAAAAAGAAACAAGAAAACTGAAAAATACACTTTTAGGGAAGAAAAACCGCAGACTGTATCTCTTTGGTGGTATGCAGCTAAGAATTAGAATAACTAAAAAAAAAAAAAACTAATGAAAAAGGACAGCAAAATCTTTGCCACCTCATCTCCCACTTGTATTTCTTTACTGATATGTACAACTGATTTTTAAGTAACTTAGCCATCAAGGACTGTCATGAATAACGGATGCTGCACGACCATGGAAATGTACATTTCTCAATGAGGTTTTAATGTCATTTTATTTATGTATATAGCAAAGGGATAGTTGGGTAGATGTGTTAATTCTTCTTTTGGTGTTTAGACTTACTGTTTGTTGTTTAAAATTGGCAAATAAAATTGTACACATTCATTGCAACTAATATAATGCCCACAAGCTTTGTATTATATTTTATGTAAAAGGCATAAAACCTTTTAGATATTCACCGTGTTATGTATTTTGCTAACTTCATCCTGAAATTTTGTGTCCTTTCAGGAACATCTTCCCATTCCATCCCCCATACTTCCAACCACCCTCAACCTCTGATATTCATGACGTTCCTCTATTTCTATGAGATCAATTCTTTAAGATTCCATAGATGAGTTTATGTAGTATTTATTTTTCACAGTCCAGTTTTCTTCAGTCTACATAAAGTTAAAATTTTCCAAGTTTGTTCATGTTATTATGAATGTCAGGACATTCTTTGTGTGTGTGTGTGTGTGTGTGAGTGAGTGTGTATGTATGTGTATTTATGTGTATGTGAGTGTGTGTATGTATGTGTGTTTATGTGTGTGTATGTATGTGTGTATGTGTGTAAGTGTGTATATATGTGTGTATGTGTGTGAGTGTATGTGTATATATGTGTGTGTGAGTGTTTGTGTGTGTTTGCCATATCTGTCTGCATTATCCATTCAATCATTAATGAGCATTTACATTCATTTCACATGTTGGCTATTCCGGTTAATGCTATGATTAGCGTCCAGGGTAGATATTGTTCTTCCATATTAATTTCACTTCCTTAGGATGAATATACCCTAAAGGGCTTTAGCACTAGTTTCATTTTAAATTCTGAACTCATGTAATGTCTCATCAATGTCCATGCCAAAACACTGAACAGAGGTTCATCTTCTCCACAAGCTTCAACACTTGATATCTCCTATCTCTTTGATATGAGCTATGCTCAGCTCTGGTTCTCTGAAAAACTTTTTTTTAGCACAGGAACAGAAGCAGGTTCAGAATATTTTGTTTGCTTAAATTTTACAAATTTCATTGAAATTCATTCATTTTGTAAAATTCAATGTCATAGTAACGTCAGGTTCTTTACTTTTGACTCTAAGTAAGAGAAACAAAAGCTAAAAAGAACATAATTGTAGGCCTTTATATTCAACTAAAATTAGCACTTGCTATTTTTCAACTCCAGAAAAATGCATCTAATAGCAGTTTACTGAAACTCCATCACTGCAGAGTGTCACCAGTACAAGAAAAAAATACATTTAGTTAATCAGAGAAACACTATGTTTAGCTCATTTTTTTTCTAGCTTATCAACCCCCAAATTTGACAGATTTTATGTATAACTATAGTAATGAATTACACAGTTATGAAGAAATTATTTACTATGTGGAGGTTTGATTCATTCACTATCTCTAATGATTATAGCACCATTTAAAAATACTTCTTTAAAATCTTTTAGACATTTTGATGTGTAAAATGGAGAAATGAATTAATAAATAAAATGAAATAAATATAATAAAATAAGTAGAAATAAAATAAAAGAAAAAGAAAAAATAAAATAAAATGAAGAAAAACATGTTCCTTTGAGTCAAACTTAAATTTTCAAACATAAAATTGATGACAAGCATATTTGAAACATTCCCATGTAATTATTTTAAATGAGTTATAAAATCATAGTTTATGTTATTTATAGTTATTTCTGTTATCAATTTCTTGTATTGAAGCCTGAAATCCACCCAACCTTATTCAGTCTTGTGACACTGGATCTGTTTTAATCCAAAAATATTTTTCTTTGCCACCAAGTGCATGTGTACTATTAGGTGTTGTTGAAAAGAGTCCAGAAGTCCTTTTTCACAAAGGAAGGAATTTTTCTTTGTGTTCTGGACTGCTTTATTTTCCTTGCCTCTGCCACTCAGTAGTTTGGGGAAAACACACCTTTGAGATGGTTTGATTTCATTGCCTGTCCAGCTGGATTAGAAGCCACCCAGTAGACAGCGGTCTGGGTGTATACTGAGGGCATTTCTTGAGACATCGAACTGAGAAGGAAGACTCCATTGAATACGGGCTGTTCCATCCCACTGATTAGGTCCCTGGATAGAATAAATAGGAATCAAGGAGGAATCCGGCTGAATACTGGCATTCATTTCTCTGTTTCCTAACTAAAGAGGCAATGTGACCAGACACCTCAATCTACTGTCACTATGCATTTGTGTCATGATGGACTCTATTCCCTCAAATGGAGAGTTAAAATAAACTCTTCTTTCTTAACTAGCTTTAGGCAGTTATTTTGCCACAACAATGAGAAAAGTAACAATTAAAATCTTCCATAAAACTCAAAAACCTGCCAATGGAAGAAGCTTCTTTGCTGGCTTTATGGAGGCAAACCAGGAATGCATACATTCTAGCAAGTTTTATGTAACTACATAGTAGGATAGGTGAATAGATCAGTAAAGATGCAAGCTACTTAAATTTGAACTTCATTTCTCTTTGCTATTTCAAACAACCTTTTCTTTTGTTTGTCTGAAGTCTGAACTTCTCTGGACAGTCCCATATTCAGTAACAGTGAATTCCTGTCTGCTCTAGACAGCTAGCAAACTGCCTTCTAGTGCTTTCTCATGAGCTCTGGACTGCAGCAGCTTTTCAAATGTCCCTGTGTCCTGGTGCACCTTCTCTAACAAAGCCAAAGTTTCAATTTGGACTAAAGAGTGGGTCGTACTGTGTTTATTATTATTACTTCCTTCTTCCTTGTGTATCCTGACTTAGGCTTAGATGTAGCAGCTCTTCCTCACATTGGACAATACTATACTATTTTAGTTATGTTCTATTTAGTAAGTAATTGTCCTTAATAATGAAGTGTTTACAAATTCTCCTGTGATGATTTCTTATATAGTTCCTATCCCTTAACCGCATTCTTGCTGATCCATAATTGGACAAAGAAATGGTCCTAAGAAAGTAAATCTGTAAAGGTAGATTGTGGAGGGGAGTTACAGCAATGGAATCAGACACAGTATTAATGTCCTGAAGATGAGGAAACAAAATAGTAATGTTTCATGCCATTCATTGACCTGCCACCCCTGTTTGATTTGTGCCAACAGAAGCACATGCCTTGGGAACGTAAGTGACAGAGGAATTTGACTATTATGGCAGTGATAATATTTTCAAGGACTGCACTGTGATAGTCTTCTGAGTATACTAGAGCAGAAAAATCACATTAATAAAAAACTCAATGACAAGCATAAGTCCTGTAACCCTCAGTTCAAATTGTGGTCTACAAACCAGAGAGCTTCCATGGGAGCCTTCAAAGAATCAATTTTTATCCCCTGAGCCAATATCGCTCAAAACTAAGCAAAATGAGTATATGAACTTCTAAAAAAATAAAAATTAAAAAAAGTAAAACATTGACTACATTCTCAGTTTCACCATCAATCTACAGGTGTCCTATTGATTTCAGAAGAATAATATAAGGCTGAAATTGAAATGAAAACATATATTTAGACTTAAAGACAAACAAAATCAACTCCCAAGTCAACCTCAATTTCTCTTTCTTGTGGAAGAAGTCTGGATTCTGTATCTCAGACCCACCATCCTCTCTCCAAAGTCCTTGGCAACCTGACTGTGGAAGAAGCCTTGCAAAAAGACACTCAACTTTCTTAAACTCCATTACAACCACCTTTTGCTGCTACTCATCTCACAGCTAAAGTCAAAGGTTAGGATTCTGCCCTCAGCACAAAAATACCCTATGATAATGACACTTTAAAGCATTTTCAGTTCCTAGATGAGGACCTGTCTTCTGAGCAATTTGTGAAGGGCACTATGGTACTAACCCCAAAGTAGATTTCACTCATTTTTCATGATGAGCCTCCTAGTTCTGATGGGGTAACAGGATCTGGTACCATGGAGGGAATGTACTGTAAAACTTCCCTCCATTCAGCTCCACCAGTCCCCCAGGATGAGGCCACCTTATTCTAAATATTCAGGTGAGCCTGGCCAATACCACAGAGGGAAATGTGTAACTTCCCAGTGACTTAACTAATTGCTCCAAGACCCA
>PVHP010053640.1:0-10679 GCA_004024765.1 Zapus hudsonius | reverse complement strand
TTTGAAAAAGTTAATAAGATTGACACACCTCTGGCCAATCTAATCAAACAAAGAAATGAGAAATCCCAAATTAACAAAATCAAAAAGGACAACGGTGAGATCACAACAGATCCAAATGACATTGGAAGAATTATCAGGACATACTTTCAAAACCTCTACTCCACAAAATTAGAGAACCTGGAAGAAATGGACAGGTTTTTGGACACCTACCAACTGCCAAAGCTTAACCCAGAGCAGATAAAAGCATTAAACAAACCTATCACACCCACAGAGATTGAAGATGTAATCAAAAACCTTCCCAAAAGGAAAAGCCCAGGACCAGATGGTTTCTCAGCTGAATGCTACCAAGCCTTCATCACAGAGCTGAAACCACTATTTCTGAAGCTTGTTAGAAGCATCGAAAAAGAGGGAAGGCTCCCAAACACCTTCTATGTGCTTCCATTGCCTTAATCCCCAAACCAGGCAAGGATGCAACAAGAAAATTGAACTATAGACCCATAGCTCTGATAAACTTAGATGCAAAAATCCTGAACAAAGTCCTAGCAAACCAGATACAACGCTACATCAAAACTATTATCCACCCTGACCAAGTTGGCTTTATCCCAGAGATGCAGGGATGGTTCAACATATGCAAGTCGAAAAATGTGTTACACCACGTTAATCGGCTCAAACACAAAAACCACATGGTTATCTCAATAGATGCGGAGAAGGCTTTTGACAAAATTCAACACCTCTTCATATTAAAAGCTCTCGAAAGAATAGGCATAGATGGCCTATTTCTCAATTTAATAACGCCAATTTACAAATCTCCTAAAGCACAGATCATTCTCAATGGGGAACAACTCAAGGAGTTCCCACTCAATTCAGGAACAAGACAAGGCTGCCCACTCTCACCACTCCTCTTTAACATAGTGCTTGAAGTTCTAGCTCAAGTGATAAGACAAGAGAAGTGTATAAAAGGAATACAAATTGGAAAGGAAGAAATTAAACTATCCCTCTTTGCAGATGACACGATCCTTTATATATCAGACCCAAAGAATAGTATCAGTAACCTCTTGAAGGTGATTAATGCCTTCAGCAATGTGGCAGGATACAAAATTAACACACAAAATCAGTAGCCTTCCTATACGCAGAAGGCAAGCAGACAGAAAAAGATATCAGAGATTCTGTCCCATTTTCTACAAGGTTGTAAAGGATTTATATAAGGAAAATATTGAAACACTTAAGAAGGAAATAAAGGAGGATGTGAGAAGATGGAAAGATATTGCATGCTCATGGATAGGGAGAATCAATATAGTAAAAATGGCAATCCTGCCAAAAGCGATTTACAGATTCAACGCTATGCCGATAAAAATCCCAACCTCTTTCTTCACAGACATAGAAAAAAATAATCTCTAAATTTATTTGGAAAGGCAAAAGACCCCGGATAGCCAAAACCATTCTAGGTAACAAATTCTACTCAGGAGGCATCACCATGCCTGACTTCAAAACATATTACAAAGCCATAGTAATGAAAACAGCATGGTACTGGCATAAAAACAGAAAGACAGATCAATGGAACAGAATTGAAGACCCAGCTTTAAATGGCAGTAACTTCAGTTATCTGGTCTTTGACAAGGGGGCCAACAATGTACGCTGGGCCAAAGATAGCATCTTCAACAAATGGTGCTGGAGGACTTGGATAAACACATGTAAAAAATGAAATTAGACCCACTCCTTTCACCGTGCACAAAAATCAACTCCAAATGGATCAGAGATCTTAATATAAACCGGTAATCCTGAATACCCTGGAAGAAAAAATAGGAGGAACTCTGCATGAAATAGGAGTGGAAAAAAATTTCCTGAGCAAATCTCCAGCAGCTCAGGAAATACGACAAACACTTAACCAATGGGACCTGCTCAGGCTCAGAAGCTTTTGTACAGACAAACCACACTCAGAGCCAATAGACCCCCTTCAAATTGGGAAATGATGTTTGCCAGCCACAACTCTGACAGAGGCCTAATTTCAGATGGCAGTTAGTGTAGGGCTGGAGGGCAATGCACAAGCTGCCAGGGGAAGCTGATTGGTGATAACTGGAGTAAACAGACCATTGGCATGAAACACAATCTGCGGCCATGAATAGGCTGGATACAGTTCCTACTGGGAGAGAACAGCAAACCAAGAAAGGAGCAATTATGCAATGAAGGAGCCTGGGCCTGGGGGAGTCAATCAACAGCCATTAAATTCGGCCAAATATTCCACTCAGTGAGGGGGAACCTTTGATTGGAAATGGGGATTTAGGGCAAGATGCACCGGATCCCATACACTTGGGCTCCCAAGAAATGTTGCACTATGAGAACATCTGACAGGGAGGCTACTAAAAATAGAAACTAGGTAATCCAGAATGGTGTATATTTGTTAACCTATACTGTTCTAACTCTCCAATGGAGATTGTATTTGTATTTTTCAGGATATAGCGAGTGAGCTGTGGCCCATATAACCCTACTACCTGACAGCAGGCCAAAAGATGAGATCATGGCAAGAGATGAGCCACCACAGTCATATTGTGGAGGATCCATATGGAACCCTGCAGAGAAGGACGGGATGAACAAGGGACCCATAGCCACAGCCATTCAACCAACTCTAGATAAGCCAAATGTGTTTGTGTTTTTGAGGATGCAATGAGAGAGCTGTGGCCCATCTAACTCTACCAACCAACCGTAGGCCAATGGTTGAGATCCTGGCAAGAGAGGAGACACCACAGTCATATCAGGGAGGATCCATAGGGAACCCAGTAGAAAATGACAGATCAACAAGGGACCTATAACCACAGTCATTCAATCAACACAGGATATGCCATTGAGACAGAAACCAAGGATTTTCGACACAAGAACCCCTAAGCTCGCAACATTAAAGCAGCCTTATTACTCACCCACCACGACTCAGGGAACTGAGCGGAAGAGGGGGCAGAAAGATTGTGAGAGCCGTGGTGGGGGAGACTGTCTGGAGGCATGGCACCCATCAGTAACAACACATTTGGGCCAGGAAGACCTGGATGAGTACTAAGATAAACAGGATCCCTTGCCACAAGGACTAATACAGACAGCCCACAGAGGAGGATATACAACTGATCAGGGATGGGGAGGTGGGGAATTGGGGAATTCGGGATAACAACGCATGGTTTGCCCACTAAATAATGTAACTCATTATGGACAATAAATATATATTTTTAAAAAAAAAGAAACACCCAGAGCAAAAAGACCAAATGTGAAAAGTTGAGAGTCGGTGACAGATGCGGTAACAAGAGATCAAGCACGAGGTTTCCTCAGAATTGGAACACCGCATTATTTCTTCAATTATTCTGTGATTATGATTGTAACCACATTACACTTAACAGTGCATGATCTTTCATTATGAGAGCCCACTCAGTGAATCATAGTGTTCACATTTTAGCCAAAATGTTTCCGTGTGTGTGTGTGTGTGTGTGTGTGTGTGTGTGTGTGTCTGTGCAAGCGAGTGTGTGTTGTTTCCAGCATCCTTCTTTTGCCTTTTCACCTCAAAAGAACTTAAGCTGATTTTTCTTTTCCCACTCATTTAGCCATTTCTGTTACTTTAAAGTACATAATACATCTTGCAATGCTTCAATTTTAGTGCAAGTTATTATTTACAATATCAAAAGAGTGAAAACATTTTACTTGTGACTATATTTTTATCTATATCTTATATTCCTTCTTATTTCTTTATATTTGAATTTTGATCTAAAGGCACATAAAAATCCTTGTGGTTATGTATTTTAGTTATGAACTCTTGGATATTGTCTACTCCAAAGCTGCCCATTTTGGAAGTGATTTCAAACACTTACTCTTTCACGTGAGAAGTCGGTGGTTCACTTTCATTATTGTTCCTTTGAATATCATTTACCTATTCGCTATGCTGGCCAGTGGAAAGGCTTATTTTTTCATCTATAATCTTGAGTAGTTGACCTCTCATCTGCTCAGCTGTCACTCATTCTATTTGGGTTTGGCTGCATTTAAGGAGTCATTAGCTGGCTTTTTAAAACTTTTTATTGACAACTCCCACTCATACACACAATGTACCCAGATCACTATCCGCTCCCATCATCATTACGTCCACCATGCTCTACAATCCCTTCACTGAACCCTTTTTCTTTCCATCTAGTCCCTCATCGATTTTGATTTCATCATCAATTCTTTTTTGTTAGCACGTTTATTATGCAGGCCTTGTGTAGATAGTATCAGTCACTTTGAGGTCATAAATGCAATGACTTACTGTCTGAAGACACATTGCAAGTACTCCTCGCCTTTTATTGGCTCTTTCCAGACTTCCTACAACCTCTTCTGCATAGATGTTTTTCATCAAACTTGACAAGTCTAGGAACATCAATGTATTCATGCATCACCATAACTTTGTTCCATCTTTTTAAAAATTTCCTTCCTCTCTGTTCCCTACCCATTGGGGTCCTTCCTCAGTGCACATACTGGACCTGTCCATAGGATGGGGGTTATGAACAGCACCAGAGGTAGCCAGTTTTTCTTTTTTTCCTTCCCCCTTTATGCGTTGTTGCTGCTGAGGGAGGCATGTCTCTGGATATTCTCCCCCCCCATGGCTCTTATATTCTTTCCTCCCCCTCTTCCGCTCAGTTCCCTCAGTCATGGTGGGTTAGGTTTTTAAGTCTTCCTTATTGTTGAGATCTTAAGTATCTCTGTTCCATCTTTTGCTCAGACTTGGTAATAATCCAAATTCTTTATATGTTACACCTAAGTTTTAAAAAAAATCCCATAAATATTTGATTTAAGTTACTTTTAAATTTATTTTCTAGTCTTTTTAAATACTAAAGGTTTATTTTATAATTAAAACTTTGATTTTATGTAAAGTGAAATCTTTTATATAAACTCAGTAAAAACAGATGATCACCACTAAATTTGAGGTCCCGTTTCTTACTCTTAATATTTTAATGTTTAATCATTGTTCATATTATTGAAAAATATTTCATTTATATGTACATATTCTTAAATATTCATCATTGATTTGAGGTGGGAGTATTCAGAATCCACTGTTCTAAATATTTCAAGATATAAAATATGTTATTGTTATAGTTACCCTGGTGGAGATAAAAACACCACAACTTATTCATTTTTTGAATTATAATCTTGTACCTCATAAGTAGCCCTTCCATATCTTCCATCTCTCATACTCCCCATCATCACCTCACTAATTCTACAGTGATTCTTGGGCTCCTCTCCTCACAGGACAAACATGGGCAGTCTCAGTCCTCCCACAGGCCTTTCTGCATGCACAGGAAGCACACTTGAGCCATCTCTCCAGCCCCTGGTTTTCATAAAGTGCAGACAGGATCTCATGTAGCCTGGAGTAATTACGTGAGGGATCTTTGCCCGGACGATACTCTGCTTCCACCTCCATCGTGCTGGGCTTAGAGGTATGGGCACCACACCTGGGAACTTTTTAAAATAGATTATGTTATGCCATATGAAGCAGAGGATTTTCAACTTCCTCCTTTCAAACTGAGTGTCTTTGAGTTTGATGGCTTACCCGATTGTTCCATTTAATCCTTTGAGAGATGTTGAAGCAAAGTTGTGAGTATCCATTTCTTGTTCAAGATTTTAGAGGAAAACCTGGTTGTCTTTCTATATGTTTCATTGGTACTTTTTTTTCTTTCTCTGCATATGTGAATATATGCATGTGAATGAATACTAGGCATAATGGTTAATTAATATAGACACTTTAGATTACATTATTGTCCTTGGGAAATTCTTCACTCTTGTTTTTGTGGTTGATTAAATGAGAAGTCTGCCAGATTAGTTTTCTGCTTCATTGGTGGAGATCCCCAGAACACACTGTATTGTTAGGAGCTGTAAGCTTGACGGAATGCATTCTATATTGCTTTGGATCCTCTGTGGATCTTGAATTTAGGTTCGGTTCAAGTGAGTCAATTTAATGTTTTTCTCTAGGATGCACTACTCACTCTGAAGGCCGAAGTCCCCCATGTCTCAGCTGAATGTCAGAGCCAGACTGTTACAGACTATTTCTCTATTCTGAAGGAGTTTGAAATATAATTGTTCTAGCACGTCTTTTTCTTGAGGATTGCTGAACTTCTACAATGTTTTTCTCCACATCCAAGCCCACAACAACAGCTCTTGGAAAGGTTTAAGTACTCTCAGAGTGGGCATGCAGTGGAGTCCTGTTTTTACCAAGTCCTTAAGTTGTGCAGGAACTGGCCACTTCAGTTTGCATCAATGCTGATAACCTTTGCTTCACCTCCAGGGGACAACTATGCTCTACTCAGGCAAAGTTCTCGGTGTTGTCAATGGGAGAGGTCTTGACAATCCTGGGGCCTCACTTCCTGGTCTTACCTTTTTGTGGTATTTCATTGTTTTCTCCAGTAATTCATAGCTTGAAAATAGTTGCATTATATAATCTGTCTTGTTTTTTAGTTGTTCACATTGGAAGAGTACTTGTGTATTATAAAAAGCAATGTTGACATATACATACAGATGCCCCTTAAGGTACATTGAAATTATAGCCTAAAATCCTCAAAATAGAAAATATTATAATTAAAGTGTTGAATATACCTAACTTAATATCAGACCATAGTTTAATTTATCTTTTTAAAAAATAGTTTCTTTATTCATTTTCAAGCAGAGAGATACAGAGAAAGAGAGAGAGAGAGAGAGAGAGAGAGAGAGAGAGAGAAGGAGAGAGAGAAGGAGAGAGAGAAAGAGAGTGCACCAGGGCCACCACCTTCTGGGTCTGGCATATGTGGATACTGGGGAATTGAACCGGGGGACTTAGGCATTGGAGGCAAGTGCCTTAAGCGATGAGCCATCTCTCCAGCCCCCTTTAATCTATCTTTTGGGGGGTTAGGAATAAAATCTAACCTATACAAAATGTGTTCACAATATTTATTTTAATTTCTTGTTGCGCAACATCATTTAAAATTGTGATTTTTATACTATTTTGTAATATAAAGCTCTATTTTGTAATTGCTGACTAGAATTGCATTATCTAACACTCTCAAGTGGAAGTCTCATGATCTCATGGCTAACTGGGAGCCCCAGTGCCCAAAATTATGAGAAGGTATCATACCACATATCACTAGCCCAAGAAGGGAGAAAATGAAAATTTTAAAGTACAGCTTCCACTGAATATATAATGTTTATTGTTAGTCAAAGCACTGGAAATTTGGAACCATCTTTATTAAGAAATACATATTTTAAGATATAATTTACTTTTTAGTAATATTGAGCTAGGATATAAAAATTACTACTCTGTGCCTTTTAATTCATAACATTTGTATATAATGCAAATATACAGGTGAAATGATATATGGTGCCTTTAGACATACAAAATGCTCTTTATTCTATATGTTCTGTAAGTTAAATGCTTTATTATATAAAAAAGTTTTAGCATTCTTTCTTAATGAAGAAAAGTGGTTCTCAAATGTATTGCCTTCAACATTGCCTTATATAGTTTGAAAGTTATAGGATTTAAGTGAGTTTGTTCATTAATATCCTATGTACTCATATTTACTACGTAAGAAAACAATAGTAAAATATGTTTTATGTAATTCTTTTAAAGATAAAAGTAATACCACTTCATTTTAACAAAAATATTATTGGTTTAATGTGTTATTTTTTGTGGCAGTGCCTTAAGTGTTTATAAACCTCTTTAATGTGTAACTTTATGAGGACTTAAATTTCCACATGTATCTCATTCAATATTTTATAGTTTACATTATATAATAAATTATGGTCAAACTATGATAATCTGAAAACATAAAGAAATTTAAGTTTTACACAGATGTAAAGGAAAAGTGAGAGGTATCTTGACATTTTCATTTAATCATGGGTATTTTTCTGTCTGCCCTACACAATGGGTACTACATGGACTCTGATATCGATAGAATACCTTCATTTTCTCTAGTAAAGATGAATTATTAGTGTCTCTTTGAGTATGCCTTTCACAATGCATTATTATAGCATCATGACAGTGACATCTGGATTATTTAAGGATATTAAATATTGTGTGTATTCTTCAAAATAAAAATCTTTGAATATTAATCACTCAGAGCTTATTAATGCACTCAGATCTTAGTTCTGTGTTGCATTGATTTTTACAAAATATAAGTATGATATCTTGACACTTTCCTACTGGAGCATACGATTGACAGGTAGTATTTTTAATCCTTTATGTTCTGAAGTAAAAAATGGAGAATTTCTCATATAAAGAATGCAGAACATAGAAATAATTTGAATCAAGACACAGTTTGCAGACTAGGAGAAATCTTCGCTATACAGGTGACAAATGACTAATGGGAACAATGTCACTGGTTCCTTGATGGGAACTGCCAGTTTATAATAAAGCCGTTTCAATTTATAAATTCTGCTAATACAGGAGCATGGTCTCTCTTCAGGCTTCCCATTTGTGGGTATATAACCAAAGAACTCTCTATGTATCTCACCACAAAGATGCTAGCACATCCATGTTCATTACTGCTCTCTTCACAATAGTAGGAAGAGGAATCAGCCCATCAGCTGATAACTGGAAGATGAAATGAGGTCCAAATACACACTGATAATTTATTCTGTTGCAAATGAAAATGAAAATGGGATTTTTTTTTATAAAAATGCATAAATCTGGAAGGGATCATGCTAACAGAGTTAACCCAGAAAGACAAAAATAGTGTGTTTTTCTCTGTCATATGTAGATCCTATCTTTAAATGCTAGTGTGTATAAAATAAGAGGGTTGAGGTGAAAATGTAAAACAATTTTGTAGGTCTGTGTATAATAGATCTAGGTTTCTTAAAACAATAGAAAATGCGGTCATTTTTGAATCATCGGTATTTAAAACATGAAGTGTGTACACCAGGGCACAGTTTTCTGTAGATCATGTCCACAGATAATCAAGTTGTTCATGTCCCAGAAGGTATGAGCAGAATCGCAGGAGAGGCAAGCAAAGGCTGACTTGTGTGTGAATACAGCAGTCACAGCCACAGAAGTGCAGGAGCAAGAATGTGAGAATAAGCGTCTGAAAATCGGAAATAAGTAGATTAGTGTCCAGAAAAAAACTATGCCTTAAAAGAAGAATATTGATTTCCTACTCTTGACCCTAAGGCAGACCAGGGTGTGAAAATGATTAGCCTTTTGTGCAGAGAGCCTCAGAAAGTGAGAGTGAAGGTGCTTTTACTTTTTCTTTTTTTTCTACAATATAAGCATTGGTCTCTTATTGTAAAATTTTCCACTGGTATTATAGTTGAATTCAATATTCAATGTATGAGCACTGGTTATTTTTATCCAAAAAGCCTTAAGCTTAAACCTGAGGTAAATTTAGAGGTTTCATCAATTTTACAATTGATTTTTTTTAATACTAAGAACTCTAGGCAGAAATAAGTGGCAAAAGATTTAGAGTGAAATTGAAAAATTGCATGGTCCTTCTACAAATAGTCCAGGAGAGACAAGTGTCTGCTTCTGAAATCTATTTATATGAAATTACAAGCAAATAAAGTATATGCTATTTGTCTATGATTTACTAGAAAAAATCAATTTCTTAGATAATTTGTCAAAAAAATTGCACTCAGAGTATAAATGGCAATGTATGAGTGCATAACACCAGGACAATAGTACCAAAACATGATCTGTTCATTCTATAAAGTTCATAATTAATAAAAAGTTTAATTGATAAATAAATGAAAAATCAATGCATGTATGAACTCTTGACTTTCCAGGAGAAACTCTAAGAAATTGTGTGATGTTATTTAATTTCTCTTCTTTTGTCCAACATGAATTTCCACAAGTAAGAAGAATAAAGCAAAAGGAATATGTTTTAAATTGTTTGGCTTAGAAAGATTATAACAGATAATTTAAATGGTTGGTGAAATTATAAATAATTGTATGCATGTATATATTTTGTCAAATAAAAATGTGAGTAAAATAAAAAGTTAATGGTGATAAATTATTTTAGCAACTATGCACTCCAAATATTCTATTGAATCATGGAACACATTTTGGGATCAGGAAATATTAGAATATAAATACCCTATAAATCTATATTGCAACATTAACATAAATAATAAAAATTATAGATAATGAGGCATTTTATTACTCAAAATACCTGAGGGTTTTTTATTTAAACTTTAATAAATAAAAAACTCTGGATAGTTTATAAAGTTTAAAATTTTTGAGTTATAATTTACCATTTAAGAATTGACCTTGTCAGACATGATGGCCAGAATCAAATGGTAAATGCTGAGGGTACCATTTTTGAGACCAGCCTAGAGAACAGAACAAACCTGGGCCTGGGGGAGTCAATCAACAGCCATTAAATTTGGCCGAATATTCCACTCAGTGAGGTGGAACCTTTGATTGGAAATGGGGATTTAGGGCAAGATGCACCGGATCCCATACTCTTGGGCTCCCAAGAAAAAATGCACTATGCGAATGTCTGATAGGGAGGCTACTAAGAATAGAAACTAGGCAATCCAGAATGGTCTATATGTGTTAACCTATACTGTTCTAACTCTCCAATGGAGATTGTATTTGTATTTTTCAGGATATAGCGAGTGAGCTGTGGCCCATATAACCCTACCACCCGACAGCAGGCCAAAAGATGAGACCATGGCAAGAGATGAGCCACCACAGTCATATTGTGGAGGATCCATAT
>PVHP010053639.1:0-10717 GCA_004024765.1 Zapus hudsonius | reverse complement strand
TCAAGAATTCTGTGTTAAGCAAAACTACCTTTCAAAAACAAAAGAGAAATTAAAATACAGATAAACAAAAGCTGAGATCATCACTAGCAGACATGTTCTACAAGAAGTAAAAATCAGTGAAGTTATTAAGATGAGAAGGGAAAAGAGATGTAAGTAGGGTTCTCACAGAAATAAGATTATATGAGAATTCTATCAATAATTGCTTGCTAAGAAATTAGATAACCTATATCAAGCTCTCTAAGCTGACTCAAAGAAAAATAGAACATCTGAAAAGATCTATAACAAGAGACCCGAATTAATATATCCCCCCAAAAATCCCATAGACATTTTAGACCCAAGTGGTTTTATAGGGCAATTAACTAAATATTTTTTTAAAAAAATAACACCAGATCTGGGGAGATGGCTCAGTGGGCAAAGCGCTCCCTACACTTCACACCCACTAGATGGATATAATCAAAGAGAAGAGAAAGAAACATTGAAGATGTGAATGAAGTTAAAGTCTGATGGGGATGTAAAATCTGTAGACACTCTGAGTTCCTACAAAACTTAAAGCACAATGTTACCCCGTGGTCTAACAACTCCTACCTATATTCCCAACTGCCACACCCACCCAAAGGAAGTGAAAATACCTGTCCACACAAAAACTTGAAGACGAATGTTCTGATCTTCATTTATCATAATAGCTAAAAGCAGAAGCAACTCAGATGTGTACCAGTTGTTAAATGATAAATAGAATGTAGTATATCCATATGTGGTAGTTTGAATGGATGTCTCCCAATAGATTCAAAAGTGTAAAAGTTTTTCTCCAGCTGCCTGGCTGGAGGAGGTGTCACCTAGGCCAGATTCTAGGCTTCAGCCCAAAGGTGATTCTGGGGTGAACGTAAAATTCCAGCTATAGATATGCAAAGAGCAGTTGGAGCTGAACCCTGCAGGTCCTGCTGTTTTGGTGGTTGGTGCTTGCTTGTTTTGGAGGTGCTGGTGCTGGGTCTTTTTCTCTGCTTGCATCTGTAAAGGGGGGTCCAGCCTCTTTCACCATTCTGAAACTTCCCAGGGGTTTGTTACTTTAATAAATACTTTCCTCCCAAAACTGTGCCTGGTGTGGAGATTCATCCCATTGGTGTGTGGCTGACTACGACACCATACAACCATTATTCAGTTATGAAAATGAGCAAAGTATTGATATATGCTACAGTATTAATAAACCTAAAATATGTTTTGCTACATGAAAGAAGCCATACATACATACATACATACATACGTACGTACGTACGTACATACATACATACACATATCCATACATAAAAGGGCCACATACTGTATGATTCTATTCATAGGAAATATCTAGAATAGGGAAACCCATAGAAACTGAAAGTTGATTAGTGGTTGCCAGGGAATGAGGAAAGGGGAAACAGAAAGTGCTAATGACTGTGGTTTTCTTTTAGAGGTAATGAAAATGTTCTGACATTAAATACTGGTCATAATTGTACAACTCTGAGTATACTGTAATAAAGCTAAATTTAATAAATTTAAAGGTGTCAATGTATGGTACAAAAAGGTATATATCAATAAAGGTATTAATCAGAGAGCAAAAATGGTGGTGGGGATATGGTTCAGTGGATAAAGTGCTCACTGCTCAATCCTGAGCACCCAAGTTTGATCCCCAGACCCCAAGTAAAAAGCTGGAAGCTGTGACAATTGGCTTGTGTATTCCTACCATGTTCTTTTCAAGATGGGAGGTAGAGACAAGAGAATTTTTTGAAGGTCATGGCAAGCCCACCAAAGGATAACAGCAGAGCAAAAATACAGAGAGAGAAACCCTGCTTCAAGTGTGGTGGAAAAGCTGAACAGAATCCACCTGAATGTTATCCTCTCAAGTCTACACCCATGCAGTGACATGTGCACCTGCACTTAAAACTCACACATGAATATTAACACAGAGAGTAAAGCTTAAAATTAATTTAAAAATAAAAAGCTAAAATGATGCAGCTTCCAAGCTCCTCCCTTACAGTTGTCTACTTGTCGATTTTTAAGGTGATAATTATTGAATGATAACTAAAAGCACACAGACACACATACACACTTGCACACACATACATGCACACACACACATACACACACACAAAAGTAATAGATGTTTCTAATTCAGAATCTCAACATCCTATGAATCTAGAACCTGAAAATCTGGTGCCATTTTAATATTGAAAAATCCTACAAGGTCATTAACCAACTCACCCACACACACACAGAGTCAATTAGTAAACTGGGGTTTCTTCAGTGTGATGAGTTTCTCTAAATCACCATTATGTACTCAAAGCAAACAATCCACAACCCCCCCCACACACACACACAACATGATGACCAGTGAGAACAGTCGTCACTGTCAGCACAGGCTGGAAGTCTTCTACATGTGACACATAGAGCTTGCTGAAGGCTCACAGTACTGCCTCCCACGAATGCCCCAATCTTTCCCCACACAGCCACCACTAAGCCAGTCCTAGATAATACAACTTCAGGGATGCCTTCATCCTGGTCACCACCAAGACCACCTCTGCTCTTTCCATGTTCTCTCTTTTCCTCTATCTCCTCATCCCTGGTGAGAGAGATGACCCAATCATGGGTCTCGAATCGCCCTCTCTCATCTATCAGAGGAACTTCTCGGCTAAGTATCTCAGTTATCGTTTCTCATTGCCCAAATAGTTGGCTAGAAGGATGTTGCCCACCAGCTTTTAGAACCTCATTGATGGATGGCAAATATGCAGGTGGAAACCAAAGTGGAAAGGTGTGTGAATCTTGCCCACGGGAACAATGCATTCCACAGAGTCAAGCACATGCCTGAGTAGGTTGGTCTAGGTGTCCTCCCAACATAAACGATGCCAACTCAAAAACAGAAGTGACATGCCCACCTGCAGAGAACCAGCTTCTGAGCTGAACCGTTCTTCTCTTATTCAATGAAATATAGCCATACTCCTACTGTTGCTGATTTTAAACAACTGGATGCCACAGAAAACGAGTATAGATTCTGAAAACTTGGCTCCCATGACCCAGGTTTAGAAAATGTCACCCCAGCCCAAGAGGAAGATGGAGCCGGGGTTTTCCAGAGGTGTGGTAATCTAATGACTCATGCGACTTCCTTGTTCTAAAACCCTTTCCATGACTAGGGTGGAGAAAGATCTCAGGCCAGGAGATGCTGTCTTGGTGTGGTAATTATTATTTTTTTTTGAGCAACAGCAAAGAAACAAAAATGCAAAGCAAGATAGGAAGAGTTTAGAACTATGAGATGCTGGGGATCAGAAAATAGTACCTCAAAGCATAGCGCTTTGGCACGCATGCCAAGGACTTTGAACTAAAGGGTGTTGGAAGCCCTCAGAAGCAGCTTGAGAGCCAAGACTCCTTTGACCATGTTCTGTCCTCCTGCTTCTCACCCGTTATTCTTAACTGATGCAAGTCATGGAAACCAGGAGTTCTTTGACTCAAGATGGGTGGCAGAGGGGAGGAGATACAAAGAAAAGTGATGAAGGGGACTTTGATCATTCTGTATATGTATGGAGGTTGTCAATAATTTTATTTTTTTAAATAAAGAGAGAGACAGAAAAGAATTAAAAAGTTGGGTGATGAAGCCGGGCGTGGTGGCGCAAGCCTTTAATCCCAGCACTCAGGAGGCAGAGGTAGGAGGATTGCTGTGAGTTCGAGGCCAGCCTGAGACTACATAGTGAATTCCAGGCCAGCCTTGGCTAGAGTGAGACCCTACCTCGAAAAACCAAAAAAAAAAAAAAAAAAAAAAAAAAAAAAAAAAAAAAAAAAAAAAGTTGAGTGATGGAAATAAAACAGCATTTTTGGCAGTTTTGCACCTCTAGGTAGGCACTATGGAATGAATGCTGCATATAAACCAAAGTCACATCTTGGGGGGGGGGGACTCCAGGTAACTGGACCCCTCAAATAAGAACACCCAGACCAGCACCTCCAGCTCAGCCTCCAGCAGCAGCTTCCTTGTCTACAGTTGGCTCAACCCAGGCAAGCAGGTGGTATCCACTGTGACTGTGGGCTCTCTCTGCAGAGGGACCCACGGTGGGTCACAGCATTGCTGGGGGGCTTCGAGGGAGCTGGCAATGCTGAGCCTGCAAAGCCTGACATCACTGAGCATGAGCCAGCTGGCAGGTTTTCCTTCTTAGAGACTGAACAGTCTCCGGAGTGTGCAGAGAACCAGGGTCAAGTGAAGCTCTAACAGGGTTTCAATGAGCTGCTGAAACAGTGAAGACTTGCAAATCAATTAATGTCATCAAGAAGTTCAACGTGGTGGCTGAGGAGATGGCTCAGCATTTGGGAGCACAAGTATGAGGGCTGAGAGGGCCTAAACAGCCCACGTCGGCTGGCAGCACCCATGTGAACAGCTGGGTATGGTCATGCTCTTCTGCACCCCCAGGCCTGCAGTGCAGAGATTGGAGAACCCTGGGGCTTACTACCAAAAAAAATTGGCACCACTGGGTTGAGACTCTGACTCAAAGACACAAGAGGTGAGTGAAAATAGGAGGATACCTAGTGTTTTCTGGCCTCCAGATGCTACCGGGAGAGTGTATGCACACACACACACACACACACACACACACACACACACACACACACACACACACACATCTGAAGAAAGGTAAAGTCTCCCCTGATGACTTGCTTACTTTGTCATAAAATATCACTAATCCTGGAAGAAGAAAACCCGAGTTAAACCTCTTGATGTCAGTGCCCCATTGCTTCCAAAGGCCATTTTCAACCATGTGCTGGCTGGAAAGAAGTTCACTCCTTAAATCAATGGAGTGATATTTGTATTCTGAGTTGATTAGAATAAAGTGATTTACTCTTTAAAAAATGCATTTCCCTCAAAGGATCAAAGCAAGTCCTAAAGCTTAAAAATATCACTCTAAGCTCCCTTAACTTTTCTGTGTAGGAACAAGCCATAAAAAAATGCTCTGAGAGGCTGGAGAGATGTCACAAGCATGAGGGCCCGAATTCAATCCCCAGCACCCATGTATACAAGCCTAGTATGTGACAAGTGCCTCCAGGCCTAGAACTTGGAAGACAGAGATAGAAGAATCCCTGGAGTTCACCTGCTAGTTAGCCTAACTGAATGATGAGCTCTGGACTTAGTGAGAGACCCTGTCTTAAAAAGCAAGGTCAAGAGCAATCAGCAGCATCAACCTCCACGTGCACGCACATGCACATGCACCCACACACACAAACACACCATACATATGCTTTAAAAAAAGAAATGGCTGGAGAGATTGCTCAATGGTTAAAGATGCTTTGTTGTAAAGCCTTGACAGCCTGGGTTCAATTCCCCAGGACCCATGTTAAAGCCAGATGCACAAAATGGCATGTGTCTGGAGTTCATTTGCAGCTGTAATGGTTCTTGGTTTGCCCATACTTTCCCTCGTTGTTTCTCTCTCTCCCTCTCTTTCTCTCTCAAGTAAATGAGAATGGGCACACCAGGGGCTCTTGCCACTGCAAACAAACTCCAGATGCATGCTTCGCTTTGTCCATCTGGTTTGAGGTGGGTACTAGAGAATGAATGTAGGCCTTTAAGCTTTGCAAATAAGTCCTTTAACTGCTGAGCCATCTCTCCAGCCCATAAATATAAAAGAAAGGACATATATTGTCTTAAGAGTAGATCATAAGACCTCTTTCCAAATGGGGTCCTCACCAATGCCCAGAGAAGGAAGGAATACCACACATGGGCCAAAATGAGTCCCCGTAGACAAGCCTTGCTGAGTCTCCCAACTAGCTCTATGACCATTAGGTAATGTTCTTCTGTGTAATCATATTTTTGTACAACTGTCCATTCTTCATTGACTCTAAACATTAAAAATGACATTTTGGGGGCTGGAGAAATGGGTCAATGGATAAAAGTGTTTGGGGGCTTGAGAAATGGCTCAGTGGGTAAAAACACTTGCTATGCAAGCATGCTGACCTGAGTTTGGATTCCCAGAATCTACACAAAGCCAGAGTAAGGAGTGTGTGTAATCCCAACCCGTCTACTGCAAGATGAGAGGCAGAGATAGGAGAACCCTGGAAATTTGCAGACCAGCCAGCCTGAGGTTCACAATGGTGATCAAGAGATGGTGCTTAAAACAAGATGGAGGTTGAGGATTGGCATCTGAGGATATCCTTTAACCTCCACACGTGTGCTGAGACATGTGCCCACCCACACTACATACACCTACATACATAAACACACAAACACATCATACCCACACATAAAGATACTAATAACAATGACAGTTTTTCCTAAGCCTTTGGATCTCTATTCTGAAAGCTCCAATGTCACATAAAACTTAAATAAACTTGTGCTTTTTTTCTTTTTAGCCTGTTTATTTGCTATAGGAAGGTCACCAGGACCCTTGTGAAAAATGACCCACATTGGCTGTACTTTGAGTTTTGAAAGAGTGATAGAGCAAGCAAACATACAAGAAGAAATGACAAGAGGCAGATAAAGACTAGAATGTAGACCATGAAGCCAGCCACTGAGCTGCTAGCACCCAGCAGAAATGATGGGAGAAGCCCATGGAACAGTCAGCTGGACTTCCCAGTCAAGGGTCCTGAGCAGAGGTCATCTCTAGTGAGTCTTCTAACTGAACAGTTTCCACCACAGGCATTTTTATAATATGAGATAAACAAGTACCCTATGTTCAGGTCTTCAGATTGAGGGTGGGGAACCAAGCAGCCTGGGTTTACCTTCTGGCTGTTCTCAAGGGGGCTCAGAAAGTCGTGCATACACTGCTCAGAGGACTGCAACAAGCCCTCCAGCAGGCACCTTGCAAAGCTAACTGGTGTTAGCACTCTCTTCTTTGTACACCTCTCTCCTTTCTTCTTTGTTTTGTTCTGTCTGTCTCTGCGAAGGGTACAGGGAGGCAAGACTTACCCCCTCCCAGAGTCAACTTGCAACAGGCTGTGACAGCACAGGATGGCTTACCAATACAGCTTGTATTCCAACCCTTAGGCTGTTGTCAGCCCTTCCCACTCCAACAGGTGCCAGAGTCATCTAGAAGGTGAATTCAATATATTCTAAATCGGACCCTTCTATACAAGAAGAAAAGGACTCAAGCTCAGCACATTTCCTTTCTCGAATCTAAGAACTAAATGACTCCTCAGAGAACAAAAACAAAGAAGAAAGGAGGAGGAAGGTGTGAGGAAAGCGGGAAATGCTAACATCCATGAGCTTTCCACCGAGGCTCCTGCAGGTACTGTTTCAGTCAGCCAGCAGCGTTTGTTCTGCAGTTTCTTGCATGACTCCTTCTGAGGTGCAGCGGCTAGAGCACAGCAGTTCCAGACACTGAATCTGTCTAAAACAAAGCTCTCAAGTGCTCTGCAGGTCTCTCTGCTCTCAGGAGGAATAATTGAGCTTTTTATGCCTCATAAGCTTTTCAAAGCCTCACACACAGGTAAAGCATCAGCAATTACATAAAGCCATCCATGACTTAAGACTGAGGGGAAAGAAGCCAAGCTATTGAAGAAACCAGAGCCTGAAAAACAAAGATTGCTGTTCACTTTCCTGTCTAATGCTGCTTTTGCAATGCTATAATTGAGATCATTCACTAAAGTTTACTTGCTCAAAATCTGTTATCAATTGAAAAAAGGAACTAAGAGTAAAGACATGAATTGCTATTTTATAAAATAGGTATTGCCATACCATGCCCTCTATGATATGTGAGTATAATGAAAATTGTTTAAAACTTTTTTGTGAAATATCTAGAGAGTGCTGGAGAGATATGTCTGTTGTTAAAGGTGCTTGCTTGTAAAGCCCAACTGCCTAGGTTTGATTCCCAGTAGCCACAGAAAGCCAGATGCACAAAGTGTCTGGATTTTGTTTGTAGCAGCAAAAGGCCCTAGCTCACCCATACATTCTCTCTCTTTCTTGCTTTCTCGAATAAATACAATTTTTTAAAGAAATAAAATAGAAATATCTCATAGAGTGTCTGACACACAGGAAGGGATCAATAAGACTTGGGTATCACAGTTTTTTATTATGCTTACCATTGCTGTTATTAACATGGTTACTGTTATAGAGGTAGACTTGTTTTTAATAGTTGTTTAATTCACACAAACTATTCAGAAGACTTACATTTTATTTCATGGACTTTATATGAACTAAAGTCTTCTGAAGATGATTTCTTTATATGATATATGTGCATGTGATATGCATATATATGCACATATATATGTATGTATACACACACACAAACACACACAATCCTGTAGGTGCTTGCTTGACCTTGGCTGAGTAAACCATTGCTATTATACGTTTGAATTTTGTAGATCATGCACCACTTTAGGCTATATAAAGCCCTTTAGTAGCTAATCACCTTAACTTTTGTATCTCACCTAACATTCTTATGACTAATAGATAAACCTCTCAGAATATACCTCAAAGCTTATCTGTCCTGCCTGCACCAGCGGTAAAGCTAAGCATGCTATGACATCTGAAGACTTCTCCCCAATGGCTATAGTCCTGGGTAAGTGTATTGATTTATTACTTTCTTTTGTTCTAGGACTATAAAGCTTCACACAACCTCTTTCACAGTGAAACCTGTCATTCAATATAATTTGGACCTGTGTTTCTGAATCATCCTCACTCTCGCTTCACTAGAAATGAGTTACTTTTATTACTTTTAGCAGAGACATTATTTTACATTGATACATGTATGAAAACTAGCATATTCCAGGCTTTGTCTCAAGTTATAATTAGTTAATGACATACCCTCCAAAGATTCTTGCACTATTATAATTTTTATCCAAAATTAATTTCAACTCCAAATTTGTGAATGAGTTTCTGTACAGTAGGAATTCCTGGACGTGAATATCTTTGATCTATAGGGAACTGAATGTGCCACTCAAAATATACCTCTTTGGCACAAAGATTGTTTGAGCTAATTATCTTCAGATAATAGATATGAGAGAAGCACTGAACAAAGAGTGAAAGTAAATTTCCATCTATAAAGGAGACCTCCATTTTTTTACAACTGTCTCCCCCTCATTACTAGGAAGAAAAGAATGACTTTATCACCTCGAACCACTTAGCAATAGAGAAGGTTCCTGTTTAAAACATAACAGACCTTCCCTGATTACATCTTCCTTAGAAGATGGCAGTTAAACCGGAACTCAAACCCAAACACCTTGTTGAGTTTCTCTAAGTGTCTCCCATGTATACATAAAGTCTAGAGATTATGAAACATCTGTTTTTCTCACTGATCTGTCTTTTGTTGTAGGGTCTGTCCCAGCTGAGTACTGTGAAGGAGAGAGAAAAAGAGAGATTTGTTTTTGTTTTTTTTTTTTACTGAAAGGCCTCAGCAGTTAATTTCATCCACTAATTTCTATGTCTTAATTTATTTACCATTGCAAAGATGGTAGATTAAACCAAAGAATATACTCCAAAGAAGAGCACGGGGCAGGAGATGCCTTGCACGTATAAGGACCTGAGTTGCGTCTTGTCAAACCCTGAGCACAGTGGCACACTCAGAAGGCACCACTCTATTACCAAAGCACTTGGTCCACTTGGAACCCTGCACTGGCAGACAGGCCAATCCTTGGAGGGCTTTTCTTGCCAGTCTTGCCTAGTAGGCGAGCTTCAGGCCAATGAGAGACTCTGTCTCCAAAAAAAGGTGGACAGTAGCTGGGCATGGTGGCAAGAAGCCTTTCATCCCTGCACTTGGGAGGCAGAGGTAGAACTGCTGTGATTTCACGGCCACCCTTACAGTACAGAGTGATTTCCAGGTCAGCCTGGGTGAGAGGGAAATACTACCTTGAAAACAAACAGAAAAAAGTGGACAGTGTTCCTGAAGAACAACACCCAAGGAGGTTGTGGTAGTGTGACAATTTAGGGTGCCTGGGACCCCAAAAGTAAAGAGCAGGAGTGCTCTTGGACTTACATTTACAGTCTGCACTTATCTCTGGCCTAACCTGTTTTTCAAAAACAAACAAACAACAACAAAAAAAAAAAAACCCTGAGCCCCTCCCTAGAGTGAGAGGTCTCCTCTACTAGAACTCAAACCTAATCCTGGAGCTGTCATTGGTCAGAGCCCAGACCAATCAGTTGTCTCTCTGGCTCACCTGAGTCCAAGAATAGAATTACCTGGAGGAGACAAATTGCTCTCTTCTATTCTTTCCTTTTTCTGGGCCAGTGCGGAGACTCCTAAACCTACATGTTTTGGTAAGCCCCTCCCCCCAGTCTCAGCCTCATGGCTGAGATAAGAGGAACCCCTTCTTCCCCCACATGGACTTTTCCCACTCGTGGCATAGCTCTCTGTACTGTCTCCTCTTTCCTTCTCAGTTGTTTCTTTCAGGTTCACCTCCTGGGCTAAGCTCAGGCCACGTAGGTGCTCCTATTCCTCCTTCCTTGGTCCACAGACTCTCCCTTCCCTTTCCTGACTTCTAAATAAATATTATAATTTAATAATTATCCATATCGGTCTTAATTAACAATGCTTTGGTTAATTAAAAGATAAAAACGCATGGTTTGAGGTTTGAGAACTCTTGCCTCAACCTCTCTACACCCCCTTCCAATAGTTTGAATAGATGTCCCCCAATAGATTCAAGGGTTTATTAAAGTTTTTCTCCAACTGCCTGGCTGGAGAAGGCGTCACCTTGGCCTGGCTGGATCCTAGAGTTCAGCCCTAAGGTGTTTCTGGGGTTCGATCTGGAATTGGAATGCTCAAGGCTGGAGTTTCTGCAGTTT
>PVHP010053638.1:0-10700 GCA_004024765.1 Zapus hudsonius | reverse complement strand
TACAAAGAATATTCAAGATTCCCATTCTTATAGCTACAGGTTAGTTCTAGTTCAACCCTCCTTACGTTGGCCAATCCAGTTCTTCAGATGATGGAGAAACCACTGAGACAAGTCATGTGTTAAAAAAAAACAACCTTCGGGCTGGAGAGATGGCTCAGCGGTTAAGGCACTTGCCTCCAGTGCCTAAGGCCCTGGGTTCAATTCCCCAGGATCCACATAGGCCAGACCTACAAGGTGATGGCCCTGGTGTGCGCTCTCTCTCTCTCTCTCTCTCTCTCTCTCTCTCTCTCTGCTTGAAAAATGAATAAATAATTTAAAAAAAAAACAAAACAAAAAACAAACTTCGCCGGGCGTGGTGGCGAACGCCTTTAACCCCAGCACTCAGGAGGCAGAGGTAGGAGGATCGCCGTGAGTTCAAGGCCACCCTGAGACTACATAGTGAATTCCAGGTCAGCCTGGACTAGAGCGAGACCCTACCTCAAAAAACCAAAAAAAAAAAAAAAAAAAAAAAAAAAACTTCAGAATGGGAGAATTTAAGTCACCAGCTAATTGAGATTCTCTTAACTATTTTTGTTTGTTGAGCACTTGAAAATCATTGAGTCTGTGTGCAGTCCACAGGGACTCAGTGACCACAGTCTCCTCCCATTAAAATCTCTGCATGCTTTGAGGTCTTTACTTTTAGCTTTTCTAGATAAAAACCAACTCGAGCTCCTTTTGCATAAAAAGAATTCAGGCACCCGGGGAGACAATAGCCCATGGATGAAAAAGGACTGAGAGCTGGCAGAACACTGGGGAGATGGCTCTGTAGGAAAAGAAAATTTGCTACACAAATATGAGGACCAGAGTTCAATACCAGCACACAGGTAAAAAGCTGGGCCTGCACGAGCCTTTAACTCCAGTGCTAATGGAGGCAGAGGCAGGAGGATCACTGGGCTCACTTGTCAGCTGAGCTAATGGAAAACTAGGGAGTTCTGGGTTCAGTCTTGAGACAAGAGATCTTGTCTCAAGGTAATAAGGTGTTAAGAGTGATAGAGGCGGCACCGGATGTCTTCCTCTGGCCTCCACAATATACCCACAGGGTGTGTACATGTGTGCACAAGCTTACACACGCACACACGCACACGCACACACACACAAAGAAGAAGAAAGCAGAAAGCAGCCTCCCAGTGTGAGTCTTCCATTAGCCCCTCTCCCATGCATCTCTTGGGATTGCACAGCAACATTCTGGAGTTTACAAGACTAGACAACTGTTCCTTGTCCCAATTTCAAGTTTCCAGTGGAGAAATTTTACTGGTCAAAAGTAGACTGGATGGTGATTTCTGATTCATCTAACAAAGGAAGGAAGAGGCAGGGTGGGCCACAAAGTTCAAACATGGCTTCCAGAGGCCCACACTTTTGTTTGGGAGGTAGCTCAACACCCCAAAATGTGCCTAATACATGAGCCCCTCAAGCAGAATGAGAGAGTCTGCCTGTACACGTGTGCATTTTCCTCAGATTTTTGTCCACATTGGATGTGATGTTCACAAATCCAACACTATTCCCTGGTGGACAGTTTCATGAGCCCAACACTTCCTTGGAAGTTCTCAGGGGTGTTTGGAAATAGACAGTTATGCAGTTAAGTGATCTGAAGGAAAAGTACAGTGGGCTTTGGAAATGTGAACATGTGGTCCAACCTGGGTGGAGAGATGCTCTTTTATGATGAAGTGAGGCTGAAGAGAGCTCTGAGGGAGGTAATAAGGTGAAGAGGAAGGAAGAAAGAAGGCAAGGAAGGAAGGGAGGGAGGGAAGAAGAGAAGGAGAAAGACATTCCAGGCAAATCAACAGCCAGCCTTTAGGAGGAGGACTGACTGGTGTGACCTGAATGTGCGTGAGGAGGCGGGGCCTGTGGACATGGGTCAAGTCTTTAAGGAGGAGGAGGAAAAGTGGCTGTGGAGAAATAAGAGAAGGCACTGAGGAGCCAGTGACTAGGCACAAGCGGAGTGTGTACACTGAACAGTGCTGGAATCTTCTGCTTCATACACATTCCTCGCATGGGACTCAGACTACTTGCAGAGCCTGTGGTCGCTTGGTATTCTTAAGCTAACTCTGCCTTCACTAAGAGAAAGTCAGATAATGCCTCCTTTGCTCACGGTTTTGTTTTCTTCTGCTGGTACTAGAAGAAGGCTTTCATGTTTGAAACTTTCAGTGTTTCTTGGGAGCTTAGACTTGGCTGCTGATATGTGAATGTGGGTACCTGGCACAGTGGTGACCATTAAAGATGCTTGCCTTATCTCCTGGAGCTCTCTGCTCTCTCAAAGATTTTCAGGGGATCTGGTCTGAAGAGCTAGATGGAGCACAGAGGAGGATGACGACATGAATAGTGGTTGGTCATTTTCAATTCTATCTCTCTACTACAATTCAAATAGCAAGCCTTTCTCCTCTGGCCGTCATGTAACTGGGAGGAAGTACTAAACCTGAAGTCACTTAGGGAGCATATGAGCTCTCCATGGTCTTGTACTGCCAGAGAAATACAGGCCACGGAAATACAAGGCCCATATGAGGTCACACTGTTCAGTTTGGAGGCAGACAGGAAGTTAATGAATGGTTATATCAGAACCTACTAATGAAATACACAAGTTATGGCACCATGGCAACAGTAAGGAAAATGGCAACGCTTTCTCACATATTCACCAGCTAATGATGGAAGACAGAAGCAGAGTTCACGTATTTGAGTCTATCTTGTCTCTAGGGTGTGAGATACTAATTACAGCCTAGCAGATTCATTTCCTAAAACCATGTCATTTTTACTTCCTGCTCAAGCAAGATCTGTCCCACTGAGTCCTCTAAAAGACAGGCCTAGGTGGGAAGGTGAGTCTTTTTGGATGACCTCTAAAGTTAGGCTTAGAGGGGATTCAAGGCCATGCTCCATTATGCCAGACTGAAATTCATTATGTTCCACTGAGTAGAGTGTGCTCCTGGCACAGATGACAAAGTATACACGAGATCTGATTAGCCTTGGGTGAGTTACTGATTACACGTTCAAATGAATGGACTTGGTACCTTCACCCGATCATGCAATCCCACAATTTATTATTTCTCTGACAGAAATTGAATGCAAAACCACATTAACATCACATTTGAGGTTACACATACTCACGAGTGAGGAAAACCAGAGATTGCTCCCCCAGGTATCATAACTGTCATATCATAAAGACATTTATTAAAGAACTATAAAACTGAATGTGTATCCACAGTTAGTACAAGCCCATATTACAATATCCTTTAAGACAAGTTTGGAAATAAACTAGGAGAGCTCTAATTACCCTTCTCTGGTAAAGCTAAAAACCAAAAAACAAACCACTCATGAGTTCTTTAAGTAAGTGTAAGACACAATCAGTAAACCAACCAGTGTGATTTCCTGAGCACTGGAAAAGCCCTGGTAGATTTAACAAAAAATATTTTAGCCGGGCATGGTGGCACACGCCTTTAATCCCAGCACTCGGAAGGCAGAGGTAGGAGGATCGCCATGAGTTCAAGGCCACCCTGGGCTAGAGCGAGACCCTACCTCGAAAAACCAAAAAAAAAAAAAAAAAAAAAAAAAAAAAAAAAAAAATATATATATATATATATATATATATATATATATATATATATATATATATATATATATATATATATATATATATTAAGGGCTGGAGAGATGGCTCAGCGGTTAAGACACTTGCCTCCAGTGCCTAAGGCCCTGGGGTCAATTCCCCAGTACCCACATAAGCCAGACCCACAAGGTGGTGGCCCTGGTGCTCTCTCTCTCTCTCTGTATCTCTGCTTGAAAATGAATAAAATATTTTAAAAAAAATTTATTTATTTGCAAGCAGAGAGAGAGGAGAGAGAGAGAGAGAGAGAGAGAGAGAGAGAGAGAGAGAGAAAGAGAGAGAGACATGCACACTTTGTGCATCTGGCTTCATGTGGGTACTGGGGAAGTGAAGTTGACAGGGGAATTCCTGATGGACAAATCGCTTGGTTCCTGTTTCTTGGGTTAGTATCACAGAGTTCCCATCTAAGTGGATAACTGAAATTCTATAAGAGTACAACCAAACAGTAGATTCTGCTTAAAAGCTAAATCTGCCAGGCGTGGTGGTGCATGCCTTTAATCCCAGCACTCGGGAGGCAGAGGTAGGAGGATCATCATGAGTTCGAGGCCACCTTGAGACTACACAGTGAATTCCAGGTCAGCCTGGGCTGGAGTGAGACCCTACCTCGAAAAACCAAAAAAAAAAAAAAAAAACAAAAAAACCAAGCAAACAAACAAACAAACAAAAACCCAAAAAAGCTAAACCTCATTAAGCCAAAGAAAAAAATTTCAGGCACCCAGAGGGCTACCATTAAATGACACATGATGGAGTGTTTTTATAAGCATGCTCCACATATCATTAGAGTATGGTTCCTTAAATCTGGAGTAAAAGAGCAATCTGTTGAGTTTTAAAAATATTATCAAGGTATTACAGTGGAAATTTTATTTTATAGCCAATAAAGTATTGGTTATAAAATATTACAGAAAGATACTTTCATAATGGATATTAAACTTCAAAGTAATCTTGACATTTTTCTCAAATTGAGGGAACAAATTACAAAAACATGGCAACTGCCTATGTGTGTGTGCGAGAGAGAGAGAGAGATGGTGCATGTGCGGAGGTCTGAGGACAATCTCAGGGTGCTGGGCCTTGCTTCCTGCCTTGATTGAGGAAGGATCGCTGGTGCAGTCAGCTTTCTCATTGCTGTGACAAGAACCCAGGCAAAAGCTGCTGATGGTGGAATGGTGCTACAGACTTGAGGGGAGACTCCATCATGGCAGGGAAAATGACAGCATGAGCAGAGGGCGGACATCACCTCCGCCACAGCACACAGCACTGCAAACAGCCGCAGGAGGTGTGCCAAACACTGGCAAGGGGAAGCTGGCTTATAACCCCCATAAGACCACCCCCAACAACACACCTCCAACAAGGTTCTAATACCCAAACTGCCATCAGCTGGGGATCAGCATTCAGAACACATTCATTTGTTGGGGAAACCTGGATCAAACCATAACAGTCTTCTTGTTTTCACCACTGCAAATGCCAGGCTAGCTGGCCTGTGAGTTTCAGGATTCTCCTGACTTTGCCTCCGCACTCTGGGATTACAGATGGGAGTGCATTACTTGCTCCTGGCTTTTATGTGGGTTCTAGGCATCTGGTCACAAAGCTTATACACTCTTTTCTTATCCTTCCTTCCATCTATCTATCTGAGAGAATATAAGCACACTAAAGCTCCCTGACTCTGCAAATGAACTCCAGATGCATGTGCCACCTTGTGTATCTGGATTGATGTGAATACTGGAGAATCAAACTCAGGCCATCAGGCTGTGTATGCAAGTGCCTTTAACCGCTTAGCTATCTCTCCAGCCCTCACACAAGTGTTTTAACCACTGAGCCATCTCCTCAGCCCTGAAACATGGAAACTTTCACATATCATGTACTTTTTTGGCTATAAAATGGTTATTTGTTTAAAATGTTCAATACTTGTGTGACACAACCATGGTGAATGTAATGGGGACATAGTCTCTGCCCCTGAAAACAAAATAGAATCCTAGAGTCTTAGAGGCACCTTCCTTGTTCAAAAGCTACTGAGGTGGACACATTTCTTGGAGAGAAAAGGGACTAAGCCTAGAATATAACAAGTACTCGGGCAGTCTGGATCATAAGCATATGTAGCTGAGGATGCAGGAAGGAGTGAGTGACATACAGTGTTTAACTCCTACAAGGAAGCAAGTGTCTTCTGGAAATGAAGAAAACACACCTCTCTAGTCACCAGATTTAAAGCTGCTGAGACATGGGGGAGAGCAGCACTGGCTGGTACAGAAAGGCAATGAAGCATCTAAAATGAAATCACCGTGGGGATGGTGCATAGAGAAGTCACTGGGAAAGGAAGGAAGGGCAACACAAGGACAGCAGTACTGGAGTCAGCCTACCACTGGAACTGGTCTTGGCACAGCCCTCCAAAGGCCAATCTTGTATTCTGAGGGAAGTCTTGACTGTAGTGGCCATGTGAATGGCCCCGATGTGCTCCTTCTACTATTCACATGCTTGTACAGTACACTCCCACAATGGTCCAGGGTCAGTCTGTTACCATAAGAATTCCAGAAGTGATGATCACGCACATCAGTTGTGAGGGAATACATGATTGCGTGGCTTCCCCCTTGGTGGCACTCTGACTTTGTGCTGTGAAAGACTTGCCATGTCTTAAGAGCCAGACAGAGAGGTCCACAGAGCAAGGACCTGGAGTCTTCTGCCTGCAGCCAGATGCATAAAGTGGCAGATGTATCTGGAGTTTGTTTGCAGAGGCAGGAGGCCCTGGCATGCCCAAAGTTAAGCTATCAACCAGGTGGCCTCTGGATTCCCGTTTTTTTGTTTGTTTGTTTGTTTGTTGTTGTTGTTGTTTTTTGGTTTTTTGAGGTAGGGTCTCACTCTAGCCCAGGCTGACCTGGAATTCACTCTGTAGTCTCAGGGTGGCCTTGAACTCACGGCAATACTCCTACCTCTGCCTCCCGAGTGCTGGGATTAAAGGTGTGTGCCACCACGCCCGGCTTTGGATTCCTGTTCTTAAAAATTCTATTATATATCTGCTGTTTTTAAACTGATGAAACAAATTCCACAAAATGAACTGAATATACCTCATTAAATTTTTTTTTTTTTTTTTTTTTTTTTGGTTTTTCGAGGTAGGGTCTCACTCTAGTCCAGGCTGACCTGGAATTCACTATGTAGTCTCAGGGTGGCCTTGAACTCATGGTGATCCTCCCACCTCTGCCTCCCGAGTGCTGGGATTAAAGCACCATCACGCCCAGCTACCTCATTAATTTTTTACTTGGATATACTGAAGTCACCAATTTAAGATTAGTTGGGGCAGCCGGGCGTAGTGGCACACGCCTTTAATTCCAACACTCTGAAGGCAGAGGTAGGAGGATCGCTATGAGTTCAAGGCCACCCTGAGACTACGTAGTGAATTCCAGGTCAGCCTGGGCTAGAATGAGACCCTACCTCGAAAAACCAAAAAAAAAAAAAAAAAAAAGATTAGTTGGGGCAATGTCTCATGTAATAACAGTTAACTACTAGAATCATGGCACTCCAGCTTTAGAGGAAAGGTACTAGAAGCTGTCATGCTTCCTATGTGGAGAACCACTAGAAGCTACAAGGAAAGCCTGCTAGAGCAGCACCCGTGCCAGAGCTGGGGGTACAGTGTCAGTGACATTACCTTGGACCATTGCAGCTTAATTAACCCTATCCTATCTAACTCACCATAAACAGGAAAGAGTGAGAGTGAGCAAGAGAGAAGAAGACCACAGTAATCACCACCACCATGAAAAAACTCCCAGGGAATGAGCAAGGCAAGTCCACAGAAAGTCCATGAAAACCATTTCTAGCCTGGAAGGAGGACAGCTCATCAACACCCTCAGCAATGATGGCAGCAGGTTTTCCCTGATGATTCCATGTATGATGCCCAATAAGAGGGAGTGGCCCACTCCAGTCCTGTATTTAAGGAAACTATTTCAGGTTCTACCACAGTTTGTTTTTTTCTTTATTTTGGAAACAAGGTGTCACTCTGCTGCTTAGGCTGGGCTTGAACTTCAGAGTTCAAGAGATTCTCTTGTCTCAGCCTCCCTTGCAGCAGGGGCTACAAGTGCATACCACTCTTCCTGGCTGTTCCTTCATTTTGGTCTCACACTCTATAATATATCTACATGGAAATTAAAGAAATATTATAAAAACATCTCATTGACTGATATCTTCCCATGCAATGAGTTCAGAACACTTCATTTATTTTCTAGTTGGGTACATTGCAAATCACTGACTTGGGATTAAAAATCTAATCAACATAACTGTGAAGTTGGAAAGTTTCTGGAAGTCTTCCCAATTTTCAAGGTTACAAAGCTGTGAAGACTGATAAGAATGGACAGAGGTGCCAGAAAGTATAGGCCATTGATTGTTCCTTCATTTCCTCTTCTAATAAAGAAGGACAGGAGACACCAGCAGTCGGTGAGAAGGTGCTCTTTGGGACAGCACAATGGTCAATACCACAGTGACAAATAGCCAGAAGTAGACATAGAAATGAGAAGACTCTGAGAGTGTGTGATGAACACCAGGTACTCTGCTAGCTGCTTTCTTCCTCTAGGAAGTCCTCCTTACCTGTCTTGGAGGTTGATGTTACCTGAATTCTACATATCACAGAGGCAACCCCAAATTTAATCTCATTAAAATACAAGTATCACTATGCACTGGTTAGTCTTAAATAGAAAATACTCTTTGAATGTCTGCATTAGCTGTCATGTGCCTATTCTGTGCTAAACATGGTTCAGGGAACAAAAAGGTGAATGAGGAAGACATTTCACTGTCTCATGAACCTCTGGATGGGGGAAGATCAGTTTTAAATAGGGTATAAGGGGTTGGAGAGATGGCTCAGAGGTTAAAGGCACTTGCTTACAAAGCCTGGTGGCCTGGGTTTGATTCCCCAGTACCTACATAAGGCCAAATGCACAAAGCAGCAAATGCATCTGGAGTTCATTTTCAGAGGAGTCCCCAGCCCACCCATTCTCTCTCTCTCTCCTCCTGCCATAATGATGTGAGTCAGTTGCCATGCTTTCTCCAACATGTTAAAGCTTCCTTTAAAACTGTCAGCCTGAAATAAATCCTTTCCTCCTATATACTGCTTCTGGTTGGGTGTTTTATCCCAGCAACCAATGAGAAGATAACCACTAAACCCTCACACATTTTCCTCTTGGCTAACCAGTGCCGTACTGCTAGTGATCGTTCTACAGATCCAAATCTGATCACATTGCTCCTTTCTTTAGCCCTTTCACAGAGGCTCCCCATACAGCTTCCAGGAGAAAGCCCACACCCATCTTAGCGAACAAAGCACTTCATGACTGGCTATAGCCTTCTGTCTTTATTTTCCAAGAAGTGCCATCTTTCCTTCCTCCCATCTTTGAACTTGTTCTCTTTCCCTAAAACATATTTTTCGTTCTTCTATTTTACACAAATTGTTCTCTCTTCTTTCTAATGCTAAGAAATGGCTGAAGTAGTTTATATTTCATTATCCCAAGCATTAATAAGAAAAAGAATTCATGCTAATGTTGTGATAGATTGAGAATGTAGGTGTGGAGGGAGAAAAGGGATTCAATAAGAAAAATAATGAAAAATGACAGAGACCTGAGAAATAATCATTTCTGTGCTATTAACTGAATTCAGATGATAACGACCTTATGTAATATCTGACCCTCTGAAGTGGCATTTGCTCAAAGCAAGAACTCAACAGGTTGTATGCAATGCATTATTTATTCACACATGACTGTAATGCAGGCTCTGGTTCCCAAGACATTGTCTAGACTCCCGAGTGTCTGCTGAGGCTCTTGAACAGACTAGAGGGTAAAGCTATTTTCCCCCCACATTTCCTTTTAAAGCCATTAGACTAATTCTGTAAGGCACACAGCTAAAGATTGCTAAAAAATGTATAAAAATAAAAACAACAACTCATATACTCTAGACATCATTTTGCTCAAGCTTCCTCTTTATTTCTTTATTTGGTTATTTAATTTTTGAGAAAGGGTCTTGCTGGATAGTCTGTTCTGGTCTCCAGCTCATGGTCCTCCTACCTTAGCCTCCTGAGCACTGGGATTACAGGATTAAACCAGCATGCCCAGCAGGCTGTAAATCTGATTATGAATCCAAATTTGTCTGCCTGTGGGTACTGCTTGGTTTCAGAGAAACAAAGAGGTTTCTCTTCTTTGAACTTGTCCCCTAATTTTCTTTTCTTTTTTTATGATCTTTGCTGAACCAGCCTGAGGGCACAGGGTTCTTTTATTAACATGAAAACACCTAGAAGAGACATCAATTCAAGCTGGGTCTGGGACAAACTTGATAAGAAAGGTCATTTCCCCCATCTCTCTCTCCTGGCTCCAGTCCCAGAGTTCCTCTGCACTCCCTTGCCTGTCTCCTCTCTCCTATGCCAGGACAAAGAAAATTAACCACCCCGTTCTTGACACTGAATGAGTCTGAGTTAGGGTTGCCTCAAAACACCCTGGGCGGTCAGTCTCCTGTTCCTTTACTGTCTACACTGGCTTACTGTCTCGATTAGCACTCTCACCACACTACATACTTCTATCACCGTGTGCTACCTATGCATGACACGATGAAAAACTTCTCTGGAGCCAAGTGTGGTTGTGCACACCTGTCATCCCAGCATTCAAAAGGCAGAGGCAGGAAGACTGTGTGTTCAAAGCCAGCCTGGGCTACAGAGTAAGACCTTACTTTAAAAAAAAAAAGAGGGCTGGAGAGATGGCTCAGTGGGTAAGGCACTTGCCTCCGGTGCCTAAGGGCCCCGGTTCAATTCCCCAGGACCCACATAAGCCAGACCCACAAGGTGGTGGTCCTGGTGCGCCCTCTCATCTCTGCTTGAAAAATGAATAATAAAAAAAAAAGAGCTGGGCAAGGTGGTGCACACCTTTGATCTCAGCACTTGGGAGGCAGAGGTAGGATGATTGTCATGAGTTCAAGGCCAGCCTGAGAGACTACACAGTGAATTCCCCAGGTGAGCCTAGGCAAGAGAAAGACCCTATCTGAGAGAAAGACAGAGAGACAAAAAGAAAAACCGAAAGGAATTTTAGGAATGGGACAGAACAATGTTTTATCTTCCCCC
>PVHP010053637.1:0-10709 GCA_004024765.1 Zapus hudsonius | reverse complement strand
TGCAGTTAGGCTAAATTAGGCTTTGATCTGCTTATCTTATCTTGTGGCCTGCCTAGGGGCTTTGGAGTTTTCAGGATTGCTAAGATTTACAGGGGCCCCCGGAATTTGCCTCAACTTCCTTCAGAAGGAGACTGTCCCAGAAGCCTGCCAGACTCAGCAAAACCTTACTTCCTCCATGCCTCATTAGCAGAGTACCACAATCCCAGTTCCAGTCAAGGACTCCCCTTCACTGAGTGGATTTCTTGGCCAAATTAACAGCTGTTGATTGCCTCCCCCAAGCTTTGGCTCCTCCATTGCACAAATGCTCCTCTCCCAGTAAGCAGAGTATTCTGCCTATTTATGGTGGCAGACTGCATTTCATATCAGTGGTTTCTGCTTACTCCAGCTGTAGTTGATCAGCTTCCCCTGGCAGCTTATGCAGTGCCTTCCAGCTCTGCACTAGCTATCATCTGGGGGCTGGTTACCATTTTGGACCTGGCAGGGGCTCTCGATGCTGTTAGATGGCTTTCTGTTGTTTCTTCAGTAACAGAATCCTGCGTCAGGCCTGGTGAGGGCCTTGAAGTTCTTTGACAGAATCCTGTCTTGTTTTTGGAACCTCATGGGTCACTTTGGTCAACAGCTCAGTGAGGGAAATAGCAAAAGACTGGGGCCATGAGCTGCCAGAATGATTGATTTTTCAAAGACTTGGACTCTCTCCCCTTCCATTCTTGGCCCCACTTGCCAGATGATGCCCACTACATGCTCATTAGGGTATATTATGCACCTGAGGATTTTATAATTTTGAACCAATTTTGGTTCAACTTCATGTTTAAGTCATCCCCTCCCCTGCATTTCTTACTCTTCTTTCCCAAGCTCTCACTTCTGACTGGTTTGCTTTGAGTTTACTGTTATCCTTGTTAGGAACCATCTATGAGGAATAATATGTGGCATTTGACTCTCTGTTCTTTTGAGACTTCACTTAGTAAAATCTGCTCCAAGTCAGACATATTTTTTTCTAAATTTCGATATGTCATTTTCCCTTTCAACTGAGTAAAATTCCATCCTGTAAATGTACCACACTTTTGCTATCCATTCCTCCATAGATGGGCATTTGGGTTGATTCCAATTTTTGGCTAAACTATGTTTATAGCAGTTCAATTTCAAATTTTTAATGGGTATTATTTCTTTGATTGAATAACTGCTTCGATATTTGCTGCTTGTGTTCATTGTAATTGTTGGGTATATAGGACTTTTAGTTTTCAGAGGATTATAAAAAATCTGGCCAATACTTCATCAAATGTTTTTTCTTACTTTTCTTTAATCTTTTTATTTAGCTTTATTAAAAGACAGATTCATAGTCTTTTACATATTCTTTGATACCTTGCATATGCTTCGTATTAGATAATCAATATTTTGATGATTTCACATTCACTGTTTTTTTCCTGAAACATGATCTGATTATTTTATCCAAAATGTGTTTTATTTCATTTACATTTTGTTCTCTGTATTCTTGAGTTTTGTGTTTGTGGTTCAAAAAAATCCTGCATAGAAAACATTTGGAAAAATGTGATTGTGCTGAAGATACACAGATAGATTTCTTGTCATTATTCCCTAAATTATAGAGCCTAACGACTAGTATCATAGCTTTTACATTGAATTAGACATTTTAGACAGACTAGAAATGATTTAAAGCATCTCTAAAATGTGCTTAGATTATTTGCAAATACTACACTATTTCATGTAAGAGTCAAACATCTGTGGGGTTTTGTATATATGGGAATGTCCTGGAACCAATTTTGCAGAAATACTCAAGGAAACCTAAATTATATTTTTTCATCCTCAGAAAGTAGGATTCCTGTTTTGCAGTATCCTTTGTAATGTGATCATACACATTATTTTATCTACCTTTCTGAAATTATTAGTTATATTTATTATAATCCTTTAAAGAACTAATTTGATTTTATCATCTGTGTCACCTATATAATAGGTCTCTATATTTTCTCATTATTTTTTATTCTATATGAAAATTGTAACATTACCTACCCTAAAATTAGACTTATTTCCTAAATAAAGAATATCTGAATATAGACTATATCTTAAAGTAAAATTTTGTTCTTCTAAGATCAATTTAAAAAGTGAGAACTCAATAACAATAAAATTTTTATTATTCCCTAAAACTCAGTTATACTATTGAAATTAATTGAAAATTGTGTATACCAAATAGCTCTGCTCTGTAATATGTTAGAGCACTATTAGGACTCTTTCTAACATTCCTCTCTCCCTTTATTTTCTCTTTCTCTTCTACTTCTCCCTTTCCTTAATCCTCTGAGGACAAACTAAATGATATATGGTGCTTATTCTTCACCAATTTTGCAATGTAGAAGGCAGTTACTCTTTTTTAGATCTAATTCAAAGTTTAATATATACATTCATACATATAGTGTACATATGGGAGATATATAGATAGATATAGATATAGATATAGATATAGATATAGATATAGATATAGATATAGATATAGATATAGATATAGATATAGATATAGATATAGATATAGATATAGATATAGATATATGGCTGTATTACTTTTAAAAGATATGAAATTTAAGCATGGATATTTGGTCATTGTTTAGATGTCTTTTTTTCTATAGTTGGCTAGACAACTATAAGTCCAACATATGGACTCTCTTTAATATTTAGCTGGATTATTGTTTCACTTTAAAGGTATCATTTCCTGAAAAAATTTGTGTGCCAAACATTTGCTGTCACTAGTATATTTCTTTTAATAGTTATCTTATGACTTTTGATATTGCTTTACATTTCTTTCCATATAGTACAGGTTATAAAAGCTTTCATAAATTTATTAATGCAATGCAAAGAAATGAAAATAGGTTATAAACATAAAGTATTTCTAAATTAGTTTGAAAACAATGATAAATGGGAAAAGTTGATCAGATATCTACTTTAAAATTTAATCATTTGACTAGGAGATTTTAATCAGAATAGCGCTAGCAAGCTTCATATATACAAATTAAGAATATAGGGCTGGAGAGATGGCTCAGCGGTTAAGGCACTCGCCTCCAGTGCCTAAGGCCCTGGGTTCAATTCCCCAGGACCCACATAAGCCAGACCCACAAGGTGGTGGCCCTGGTGCTCTCTCTCTCTCTCTCTCTCTCTATTATATATATGTATATGTATCTCTGTTTGAAAATGAATAAATAAAATATTTAAAAAAAAAGAATATAGAAAAGTACTAACTAAAAAGGGTACAACTGGTTTTTACATAAGAAATGTGTAAAAAATAACCCCTGTGAAAGCACACATAACACTATGAACCTTACTGAGTCAAATGGTGGTCATTTGAGAGTAATTCCTATCTCAGTCTATATGTATACAAAAGAATATATGGACTAATGAAAACTCTTAAAGAAAAATAATTTAATACACCATAGTTATAGAGATATAAGGAGTAACTTATGAGACCTATGCAGTGCCTAAAACAAGGCAGGCTTATGTCAAAGCTATTGAATACTCTTCTCAGGCAAAATATGAGACTATTGCTTATGATACCACAGTCTGCTCTCACAGAACACCTTGAGACCTTGCTGGAATCTGAAATGAAACCAGCTCCTAGATGGTTAGCCTGTATAGTACTGAAAGTGCTATTCAGATAAAGCAGGGACATTGTTATACAACACTGAAGGATGGCCTGAGAATGCAGAGGACACTGCTATATAGCAGGGACCCACAGGAGTAGTAGTGCTCCTCTGTGCAATAATGGTGCTTAACCTAGGTGGGTAATCAGTGGCTTGCTAATTGGATAAGAGATCTGCTCAGAGGCAAGGAATCCTTAGCTGGAACTGGGATCCAAGGCTAAGTCTAATGAACACCAAGAACCTGGACTCCAAGGGAAAGTCTCCCACCAACCATGGGCCTACAGAGAGGCTACACCTATTAGAATCTCACCAAGTTAGCAATGTTTGTCTCATTCAACCTATAATGTTCTTATTCCCTGTTGGAGATTCTGTTTGTATTTTTCAGAAGTCCGTGAGAACTGTGGACAATCCAATAATACCAATAAGATCTGAGATGATGTTTGACACCCTGCCAGGAGATAACCATCCCTAACACAGCATCTATGACCCAAACCATACCTTTGAGGAAGTGGTGAGATGAGCAAGACAGCTACCTCCACAGATATAATCCAATGCAGAAACCAAGAGACTCTTTAAAAATATTTATTTTTGATAAGTAGAAACACTATATGAACAAGTTGGGTTGGTACTTCCATTTCCCTCCTCTGTGCCCCTAAACTGCTGAAGGCCCACCTCAGTGGAATTACTGAAATGGTCCATGGGATGGGGAGTTACGAGTTTTGCAAACAGTAGCCAGTATTTTGTTTGTTTATTTCTGTGTGTGTGTGTGTGTGTGTGTGTGTGTGTGTGTGTGTATGTGTGTATGTGTGTGTGTGTTATTCAGGGGGTGCAATGTCTCTGGGTAACTCCCCCACCATGGCTCTTATAATCATTCTCACCCTCTTCCTCAAAATTCCCTGGGTCATGGTGCATGAATTTTAAGTCAGTTTTACTGTTGAGCTCTTAAGAATCTCTGGGTTTCTACTTTAGACCATTTTGGGTATCCCCAGTGTCTGTCTCCATTACACATTCATAGGTTTTCTGATTTGCTGTGGAGGTGGCACTCTTGCTCATCTAGCCACTTCCTCTATGGTTTTATTTTGGTGCTAGATGATGGGGTAGATTGGATTTATCTCCTGCCTGGGTGTCAGCCATCATCTGAAGTCTTATTGGTGGAATTGGGTTGTCCAAAGTTCTTATTACCTTCTGAAAAATAAAAACAGAATCTCCAATGGAGAGTTCAATGGTTAAATAGGTTAAATGGGACAAACAATGTTAATTTGGCAAGATTCTAATGAGTACAGCCTCTCTGTTGGCCCATGGCTAATGGGGGCTCCTGCTTGAAGACTGAGTTCTTGGTCTGCAAAAGAATTTGCTTTGGATCTCAGTTCCAGTTAAGGTGTCCTTGCCATTGATTGAGTGGATCTCATAGCCAATCAGAGAGCCACTGATTACCACTCTAGGTTAAGTGCCACTATTGCACTGCTGAGTACATCTTGCCTTGCTGGTCCCTGCCTTATTGCAGTGTCCTCTGCATTCTCAGAGCATTTGCCACTCTTACATGTCTCCTGATTTCTCCAATTATCATTGACCAATTTTCCCCTGGAAGCTTGTGTAGTCCCTCCCATCCCTATACAGGCTACCACCTGGGAGCTGGCTTCCTTTCCAGAACCCCAGGATCTCTCGGTATTGTTTGACAGCCACCAGTGATACCTTCAGTAGTAGTTTCTTATCTTTTGCCTAGGGAGGTAAATCAAGAGCTTTGACATAAGCCTGTCTTGTTTTAGGGACCTCGTAGTGTGGGAAGTAACAGATTTCTGAGACAGAGAATTGTAGGCCAGTGAAACTTGTATTAGGATTAGGCTTACTCCCACTCATGTCAGGGCCCTTCTTATCAGATAATGCCCCCCATCTTCCTCAGGATCTTATTGTCCAAAAATAAGGCTTCTATGTTATTGATTCATTTTGGATTTCGATTTCTATATATCTCTCCTGACCTCCCAAACCCTCCCCCCAATCCCTTCCACCCCCATTGTCAGTCTCTCAGTTTTCATGTCAAGTTTGCTTGCTATTTAAACTTAACATGATGGGAACCACAGATGAGGGAGAATACATAGCATTTGTCTCTGTGTTCTTGTGTGAGTTTGCTGAGTATGGTCTGTTCCAAGTCCATCCACTTTCCTGCAAATTTCATTACATCATTTTTCCTTACTGCTGAGTAGAATTCCATGGTGTATATATGCTCCACATCTAGTGGTGGGCAATTGGGTTGATTCCAATTCTTAGCTATTATGAACTGAGCCACTATAAACATGGTTGAGCAAATGTCTCTGTGCTGGAGTGAGCAGTATTAAGGGTAGATGCCCAGGAGAGGGAGAGGTGGGTTCATTGGTAGCTCTACTTATATCCTTTTCAGTAGCCTCCACACTGCTTTCCTTAGAGGTTATACAAGTTTGCATTTCCACCAGCAGGGAATGAGGGCTCCTTTCCCCACCCCACCCCCATCCTCACCAATATCTATCATTTGCAGATTTTTTTTTTAAAATGATTGCCATTCAGACTAGAATGAGATGGAATCTCATTGTTGTTTTCATTTGTATTTCCCTGATGGTTAAGGCTGTTGATCATTTTCTTAAATGGGAATTGGCCATTTGTATTTCCTCCTCTGTGAATTCCCAGTTTACTTCACTGTTCCATTTTCTGAGTGTAGTGTGTGATTTTTTTATTCCTTAATTTTTTTGAGTCCTTTGTAGGTTCTAGATATCAGTCCTTTGTGGTGTAGCTAGTGAAGACTTTCTCCGAATCTGTTGGTGGTCTATAGGCTTTGTATATGTTATGCTTGTTTGTACAGAAGCTTTTTAGCTTGATGCTTTCCCACTGGTTGAGCGATTATTGCATTTCCTAGGCTATGGGAGTATTGTTAAGGAAGTTTTTCCCCAATCTTATATCATAGAGGGTTCCACCTATTTTTTTTTTCTTCCAGGTTCTTGAAACATTGTGAAAGAGACAGTGGAAAAAATGTAAGAGCTGGGAGATGGGGAACAAGTGATGGCAAAGCTGTCTTCTGGAATGACATGGTTATTACACTCAGAAACTCCCAGCAACTATGGTTTTTCACACAAGATTGAGCCTGTCAACATTCCATCGGAAATAGGGGAGGGCTCATGAGACCCCACCCCTCACAGTGGAAATATTGGCAGGTCATGGTTGTTGGAGGATAGGGATTCATGATCTTCAGTGGTGTCACCACTGGTAAGATACCCATGTTCCAGGAAAAAAGACGTCACCCATGCTCACATAAACAACCCTAATTTAACTCCATGGTTTGCAAAAGAAAAAGACATAAAAGTAGGAATGTGACTAGCTTGGAATAAGGAGGCAGTGGGAGGGTCATGAGTGGTAAATATTACGAAAATATATTAAAAATCGATATGAAGTTTTCAAAATAAAATAAAATGGAAAATGCACAAAGAGATGAAATCAGGATAGATGTTCCTTTGACTGATGAGAGAATAATGGACATATGGTAAATATACACAATCGAATCTTATTCAACCATAAGAAAAATAAAATTATGAAATTTGCAGAAAAACATTATTTTCTGTTTTATATGAGTATCCTAGTTGCTAATTTTTATATCTATGCATTTATGTGGAAGTGAGTGTGTATAAGGCCAAGGATCTAAAAAGTGTTTCATGAATGGGGGCAAAAAATATTTGTGGTGGAAGGATAGTAGAATATATAAAGGGGAATACTGGAGGGAGGGAGATACAGGAGCTGATGGGCTGGTTGGCTGTAGAAGGAATCATCCAGTATTAAGGATACATGAAAACATCATGAGAAAACCTGGTAATGAATAAGCTAATTAAAACTAAAAATAAAGTAATAAGTTTAAATTGACGATTCCTATATAGATATTTAAAATTGCTCCTAGATGTAAACATTTATGGAATGAAAATCTCAGTGTTAGGTTTAGGCAATTCCCTAGAAGTAGTTGGTCAGAGAGCCACAGAGCCTCTCAAAATGGCATATGCATTTAACAGGCTTGTTGATTGTCCACCAGAACAAGATGCTAAGACACTATTACTGAAGACATCACGAGTTTTGGTTGAAGGACACACAGAAATCAAACCAGAACTGGGATGCAATGCTTCCTCCCTGGAGGCAAGCTCCTATAGTGTGAAGACTGCTATTCAGGTCCTTGGGAGGAGAATAGTCACCAGGTACTACTCAAATATTTCCTCCGCATGTTGCACTACTGCTTGGTGAGGCACAGAGTGCACACTGATTCAATAGTGGAAAGTAGGTATAGGAAGTAACCAACCACTTTGCTGAGACCCAGTTCTTAGGCAGTCAAAAATTCATGGCTGGGAAATGTACTAGTATTGTTTACTATAGACATTGAATGCTTATCAAGTCACCTTCTAAAAATTACATGTATTCTCATAGATCAGGGCTGCCATTGGCTTTGATTAGAGAAGCAGAGACTTGTAACTAGTAAGAGTGCTGGGAATAAGGCACTATTGAATGTTCAGCCCTAAGATGTATGTTACATCCTCCAAGTCTCAGGGAACATTGTTGAAGAAAGACCAGGAAGAAGATAGAGGAGGAGTAAGGAAGTTGAATGCCATCACCTTTGTACTTCTGCTATCAGGCCATGGTAATTACAATCCTAAGACTTGCACAGGATTGGATCTGTCAAGACTCTGTCATTGGGTGAAGAAAGAATCAGGAACACTTACCCTTCTCAGGGGTCTTCTAGGGAGATAATCATAGGAGGATCGAGAGGCTTACCAAATCCCATCCTTCCCTGAGTAGCTCTAAGCAGTCATCATCACTGGGGGAAGGAGAGACATTTTCTCCTGTGCTGTAGCCACCTAGAACCCTGCCTATTGGAATACAATGGGTGCCCAATAAATAAAGATAAATGAATGAATAAATGAAAGCAGAAGGAAAGAGGAAGAGGAGCAGAAGGGGAGCAAAAGAGGGTAATGGTGGTATATATGATAAAACTGAATTATATGTGTATGAAAATGTCATAATATACCCATTATTATATTTAATTAACATATATTTGTGACAAACCATAAAATAATAAAACAACCAGTTTGAAATAAATTAAAATAAAAGTACAAATTTTGTGAAGATTATAAAATAGTGATGAAAGAAAGAAATTGCAAAGCCTGGAAAAATAGAGAAACATCCCATTTGTGGATTGGAAAAACAGTATGTACTATCTGAAGAAAGCAAAAGAGTTCCTTTATTCTCTATGGCATTCTTCACAGAATTAGGGAGAATAATCACAAAATTTGCAAGGAACCACTAAAGGTCAAATAACCAAATCTGTCATGAGCACAAAGAACACAATAGGAGTCATCTTATCCCTAGTTTAAATATATTAAGGGTCTATAACAATCATAGTTGCATGCTATTAGAATACACACAGAGATGCAGACCAGTGGAGCAGAACAAACACATGTGAGTAAACCCACATGTCAATAGCTGGTTGATTCCCAATAAAGTGGCTGCAAGCTCACCCCGGAGGAAAGATCTTCAATAAATGATGCTGAGTGAAGATCATGTTCCCATGCAGCCGGATACAACTAGAGTAAACTCTCTTGCTCGTCACAAAGAAGGCATTTAAAAATGAATGTTACTTAACAGTAGGACCTAAACGTGCAGCTTCTGGAAGAACATAAAGGGGATGCCCTGGGATCCTGAAGAGGGCAGACTGTTTGCACAAGACAACAGAAGCACTGAAAATAAACAAACTTGAGTACATCCAACTCAAAAAGTGTCTTCGCAGGAAAGGATACAATCAACAAAGAGAAGAGAATTCCCACACACGAGGGTAAGAATTTGGAAACTGCACCTCTCTATCTGGAATATAAGCATCTCAAAACCCTCAACTGAAAAAAAATGTTTAAAAATCACCTTAACAATGGACACAGAAAGACAAATATCTCATATTTTCTCTCATCCAGTGATTCTAACTGTTAATGTTTATATCTATATAAAAAAGAGAAGTGAGAGTTTTAAAAAAGTTATAATCAACCTAAATAGACATAGAGACATTTCTCAAACTAAAATACTCAAATGGGTTACTAGGTATATGAACTCGATATACTATGTATCTATGTATCTTCAATGGAACGGAGAATGGGCATTAAAATCACGATGGAAAACCACCTCAATCCAGCAAGAACAGTGAATATCTGGAGAGTAAATGGCACAAGTGATAGTAGGGTGGAAGGAAAAAAAAATACTTGAACTTTTGTTAGAAAAGCAATTCATGCAGTTAAAAACTGTGTTGGGTTAACTAAGATCTTAAAAACAGTTCCCACATTTCTATGAATTCCAATAATGGGTATGTATCCACATGAAATATAGTCAGTAAGTCTGACACATGTTCATTGCCTGTATTCCTGTGTTCATTGCACTTCCGAGTTCATAGCACCTCTATTCACAACAGCCAAGAAATCAAACAACCCATGTCTCAATCTACTGGTGCTTCTAATGCTTAATGGAATCTTACTCGGTAACTCATTATGGACAATAAAACAAAATACAACTCAGACAGAGGCCTAATTTCCAAAACCTACAGATAACTCAAAAAAATTAATAACAAAAACCCAAAATGCCCCCTCACAAAATGGGGCACTGATCTCAACAGAGAATTCACAGAGGAGGCCTTGACTCATTCACAAATGGCCTTGACTCATTTAAGAAAGTGCTCAGCATCCTTAAGCATCAGGGAAATGCAAATCAAAACCACAATGAGATACCATTTTATCCCTGTCAGAATGGCAATCATAAAGAAAACCAACAACAATTGAGGATGAGGGGAAAAAGGAACCCTCATTCATTGCTGGTGGGATTGCAAACTTGTTCAACCGTTATGGAAAGCAGTGTGGAGACTCCTAGACAGAATGGACATAGAACTACCAATGGACCCAGCTATCCCTCTACTAGGCATCTACCCGCAAGATGCCACATCTTGATGCAGAAAATTTTGTACAACTATATTTATAGCAGCTCAATTCATAATAGCCAAGAATTGGAATCAACCCAAATGCCCATCCATGGAGGAATGGA